>JAUZSU010142214.1:0-15425 GCA_034780255.1 Parotocinclus maculicauda | reverse complement strand
CCTCGAGAAATTGAAAAGTGCTGAAAAATAAAGATTTATTTGTATTTTTTTTTCCTCCCTCCTCAGTAGATTCTTAATTCAGGACATCTGAGGAACAAGTAATTAAAAAAGTCTGGCCTAAGCTTTGAGCAGGTGTACGAGTGTGATCCTTACCCTTGGAGATGTTGGGATTGTTGGGATTGGTGATGAAGCAGGACAGACAGGCGTGGAGCGAGCAGCGGAATCCCCGGTTCTGCTGCACGCTGGGGGAGAACCTCAGGACGCAGTCCATGTGGTAGAACTTCCCACAGACCGGGACGGCACAGCGGCGCACGTCCTCGCCGGGCGTCTTACACACGAAACACGTGTGCACACCTACGACGCAGAGCGAGGACACACGGTCACCGACCGACCACTCTCTGTTTAAGGGAGGGGGTAAAAAGTGGGGAGCTTACCCGTGGTGCACTCTGTACAGATGAAGCGTCCTCTGGGCGTGGCACTAAGGCCGATACACTGTAGATGAAAGGCTCCACAGCACTGACCCTCACACAGCAGCAATTCACCCGTCTGCTCACACACCTGAAAACAAACGTTTACTTCATCAGTAAAACAGCAAGATGTGTTTCTGTATGAAGGACTGGGGGGTAAAAAACCGGCCTCCCTGTGACTCATTTAAATCTAAAAAACAGCCTCACATTTACCTACTTTGGTCTTTAATTTTTTTAAACACCCTGTATAAACAAAAAACACTGCTTTCATTACTTCTTTTATTACACCTCCGACATGCACTGCCTGCAGAGTGTGATCAACAAAAACTAATCAATTACTCATCAAACACTGATCAAATACTAACAAAATATTAATCGAATACTGATCAAATAATAATAAAACACTGATCAAATACTAATTAAGCATTAATCAAAATAATAATAAATGACTGATCAAATACTGAAAATACTGATCAAATACTAATTAAGCATTAATCAAAATAATAATAATAAATGACTGATCAAATACTGAAAATACTGATCAAATACTAATTAAGCATTGATCAAAATAATAATAATAAATGACTGATCAAATACTGAAAATACTGATCAAATACTAATGAAGCACCAACAAAGCACTGATCAAAATACAGATAAAGTACTGATATAACACTAAGAGTACTAAATAAAGTACTGGTCAAATACCAACAAAATACTGATCAGATACTAATAAAGTACAGATCAAATACTAAAAGTACTGATCAAATACTGATAAAGCACTAAGAGTACTAATAAAATACTAATAAAGTACATATCAAATACTAATAAAGCATTAAACAAATACTAATAAAGTACTGAACAAACAGTAAGAGTACTAATAAAATACTTATAAAGCAATGGTCAAATATTTATAAAGCATTAAAACAAATACTAATAAAATACATGAGATATAAATAAAGTAATGATTAAATACCTATACATTACACTAATACCAAGAGTACTGATTAAATTATAACCAAATACCAATAAAGTACTAGTTAAATACTAATAAGAACAAAATCTAAATAAAGTACTAATCAAATACCAACAAAATACTGATCAACCACTAAGAGCACTAATAAAATACTAATAAAGTACTCAAGTAACATTAAGAGTACTAATAAAATACTCAAAGCACTGGTCAAAAACTAATAAAATACTGATTAAATACTAATGTACTATCAAATGCTAATGTAAATCAAATGCTTCTCACTTCAAAATGAAATATCTCATAAAAATAATATCCTTTTTTTAGAGCAGCGTACTAACAAAGTACTAAACAAATACTGATAAAACACTAAGAGTACTAAATAAATACTAATAAAATAGATGACATACAAAATAGTGATTAAATACCTATACAGTAAGTTACAGTACTGATCAAATAATAACCAAAGACCAATAAGGTACTAATTAAATACTAATAAAGCACTAAAAAAATATAAATAAAGTACTGATCAGATACCAACAAAATACTGATCAAACACTTAGTGTATTAAAAAAATACTAACAAAGTACATATTAAATACTAATAACACAATAAACAAATACTAACTAAGTACTCATGTAACATTAAGAGTACTTATAAAATACTTATAACGCAATAAACAAACACTAAAAGTACTCATCAAACATCATGAGTACTAATAAAATACTAATAACACAATAAACGAATACTAACTAGGTACTCATGAAACATCAAGAGTACTAATAAAATACTAATAAAGCAATAAACAAATACTAACAAAGTACTTATCAAACACTAATAAAGCCATAAACAAATACTAACAAAGTACTCATCAAACATCAAGAGTACTAATAAAATACTAATAACACAATAACCAAATACTAACAAAGTACTCATGTAACATTAACAGTACTAATAAAATACTAATAAAACAATAAACAAATACTTACAAAGTACTAATGTAACATTAAGAGTACTAATAAAATACTAATAACACAATAACCAAATACTTACAAAGTACTCATCAAACATCAAGAGTACTAATAAAATATTAATAACACAATAAACAAATACTAACAAAGTACTCATGTAACATTAACAGTACTAATAAAATACTAATAAAACAATAAACAAATACTAACAAAGTACTAATGTAACATTAAGAGTACTAATAAAATACTTATAAAGCACTGATCAAATACTAATAAAATATTGATTAAATACTAACGTACTATCAAATGTGCTTCTCACAAAAATGGGGGGCAAACTTCAACATGAAATATCCCATAATGAAATATCCCATAATGAAATATCCCCAATTTTTTGAGAGCAGCTCTTTAGTACTAACAAAGTACTAAACAAATACTGATTAATTACTGATTACACAACACTAACCTATAGTAATGAAGAATGGACTAAATACTACTAATTTAACATGGGTATTGATCTACTGGTTATAAAATCAGTATTGCAGTACTAAACACTCAAACCACAGCTTACTGACCTGACACACGTTCTCCTTCAGTGAGGCTCCTCCCCCTTTTTCAGCAGGATTTTTACTGTTAGTCAGACCTGATTCTGTCACTTCCTCGTTCAGCACTAAATCACACACCTGAATAACAAACCATCACAGTCCTATTAGAGAACTGTTCCTCCTATTTATATCATCCCATAATTCAGCCCCCGTACGTCTCTGCTTCTCACCTCCACCTTTAGAGGCTCTGGAGCATTAAACGGTTTCTCCTGTGACGCTCTGGATTCGGACGGGCTGCTTCCTCCTGCAGAGCGGCTCCGGAGATTGCTGGGCATGGCAGGCTGCTTGGTCGGGGTCTGATCATCACTCAGTCCGGCTGCTGTACCTGTAGATAAAGAGAAATCCTGGGGTGTTGGTCCATACATCAAAATCCTAACATTGTATTCATTCAGGTCAGGTCAAGTCACATTTATTTCTGTACATTTGCTTTGTACAGTGGAGTATCGTCCCAAAGCAGCTTTACAGGCAGATTTAAGGCAAGCCTAGGGCAACAGTGGCAAGGAAAAAACTCCCTTGCCTTGGAAGGACCAAAATTCTAAAATGGACCAGACCTGCTTTAGTGGCTTAGATGTTAAATATATAATAAAATACTGAATAGAACAACATAACAAATAATCATATTGGTCATTATTTCGTCTGATACAGAGAGTGACTTTAGGATCTTACCTGATATGAGAGGTGGACTGGACACAGGGCTAAGAGTAACTTCAGCTATCTAAGATTTCAAAAACAAACAAACATGAAACTTAAACACCATCATCAATAAGAATCAACCCAGTTCAAATGTTTCCCATTTATTCATTTATTTCATATCAGTAATGACTTCCTAAACCGAGTAAAATCTTATCTCACTGTAAAGCTGCATGCAGAGCGATGATTCACTCCGCCCTCATTCTCTGTCTCTCATTTATGGAGTGAGAAACTGTCTTTTAAGTGGCAGCACAATGCATTTTCTGTTAGTATATAATACTAATAAAGTACTAATAAAATACTAATTATCTGATGGTAAAAGTACTAATACAATACTAATATAATACTACTAAAATAGTAACCAAACAACGATTAACTACTAATAAAATACTAATCAAATTGTTAGGATTCCCGTTTCTGACGCTCTCCCTGTGACGCGCTCCCTTAGTCCCGCCTACTAGTCTCCGCGTTATTCATTCACCAGGCGTGGGTCATGATTTCTGGGTTTGTGATTTCTCTATTTAGGCTTCCTGTTTTCCCCTGTTCGGGTGCAAAGTATTGTTTTGCCGACATACCGAGCGTTATTCTCCAGCTTCCCTGATCCTGTTTTTGCCTGTTTCTATTAGATTCCGTGTTCGATTCTGCGTTGGGTGAGTGCGTGCGTGACTGTTTAGTGACAGCGTGTGTTTTCAGTGTATTTCTCTGTACGCGTTTTCCTCACGCTCCCCTTCCCTTTTCCGTGTTGTTATTAGAGTGTTCCGTGTTCAGCGTATGAGTGGTCTGTCCTGTCATTTTGTGGTGTCGCTCCAGTGTTTTTGTTACGTTCGCCTTTATAGGTTTCTCACTCCTTTCCCTTTTCCCTGTATCGCTGTTTGTCCGGAGCGTTATTATTTGTGTTCGTCTGCCCAGGTGGTTCGTGTTCGGCCGGTCGGAGCTGGGTTAGGCTACCCCCTAGCCCGCGGCCCTAGCGCGCCACCACCCGGGCGTTCTTGGTTCGTGTTGTCTCATCCTTATACTAACACTTCTCTCTGTTTGACTAACCTTCCCCCTATCGGTGAACTAACTTTCAGTCTCTACCCACCTACTAACTTTCTCTTTCTGCCCCTCGCTCTCCCTCTCCTCTTGCTGTTGGCTCCCCCCGCTGGTCGCCCCGTGCAGTTCACCGACTCTCTCTGTTTTCTCTGCTCTGGTTAGCATCTCCTTTCCCTCTGGTTTTCCGTCTCGCGTTTTCCCGCTATCCCTTTTCTGTATTAACGTTTGTTTTTTTGTTCCAGTACCTGTCTGGCCGCAGTTTAGCTCTCTCCTCTTTTTCCCTAGTCGTTTTTCCCGTAGTGTTTTTCCCTCCAGTGTTTCCCTCCCTGTCTAATACCCTGTTTGGTTATTTTGTTTGTTTGGCTCGGTGTGTTCTCTGCTCCGTGTCTCCCATTCAGGGTTCCTGCTCTACCCTGTTCGTGGTCACAGGAGCTCCCTGTTGCTCCTCCTGCCTGCCTGCTCACCCCGCTGCCTCATTCCTGACTCTTACCACATTACTGTGCGTTATCAATAAACCCCAATTGTTCTGCATCCTCGTCTCCAGATCCTTCATTAACAGAAAATTCGTGACACAAATAATACCAATAAAGAATTAAGAAAATCCTGATAAAATCCTAACCTAATTAAATAATAATTAAAATGCTAATAAATACTAAGAAAAGTACTAATAAAATGATGGTAAAAGTACTAATACAATACTAATATAGCACTACTAAAATAGTAATCAAATAATACTAATAAAGCTTTAAGAAAATGCTAATAATATAATAATTAAAAGTACTAATGAAATACTAATAAAGTACTAAACGTCTTATCCAGTAATTTAATTATAATAAAATACTAATAAAGTACTAATCATATACTAATAAAGCACTAAGTTCTATTCAAGTAATAATAAAATACTAACAATGTACTAATTAAATGATGGTAATAGTATTAATACAATACAAATATTACACTAGTAAAACACTGATTAAATAATACTAATGAAGCATTAAGAAAATGCTTATAAAGTACTAATAGAATCCAAATCAAACAATAACAAAGTACTAATAAAATACTAATCAATCAATAATTAGAATGCTAAAAGTACTAATAAAATACTAACGCACTAATGAAATAATAATAAAGTACTAAATTTCTAATCCAGTAATTTAATAATAATTAAAATACTAATAAAGTACTAATCATATACTAATTAAATACTAATAAAGCATTAAGTTCTATTCAAGTTATAATGAAATAAATTACTAATAAAGTACTAATAAAATATGAATTGAATAATAATAAAAATGCTAATAAAGCACTAATAAATACTAATTAAATAATGGTAAAAGTACCAAGACAATACTAGTATTGCACTACTGAAATACTAATAAAAAAATACTACTAAAGCTTTTAGAAAATGCTAATAAAGTACTAATAAGTCATAATCAAACAATAAATAAAAGGCTAATAAAGTACTAATAGAACACTAATAAAAAACTAAACTTCTACTCCAGTAATTAAATAATAATTAAAATACTAATAAAGTACTAATCATATAATAATGAAATACTAATAAAGCATTAAGTTCTATTCAAGTTGTAATAAAATTATAAAATACTAATATAGCATTAATAGAATGCATAGAAAATGCTAATAAAGTACTAATAAAATCCTAATCGAATACTAATTAAAATGCTAATAAAGTACTAATAAAATAGTAAGAAAGCATAAAAAAATGCTAATAAAGTACTAATAAAATCCTAATCGAATAGTAATTAAATAATAATAAAAATGCTAATAAAGCACTACTAAATACTAATTAAATAATGGTAAAAGTACCAACACAATACTAGTATTGCACTACTGAAATACTAATCAAATAATACTACTAAAACTTTTAGAAAATGCTAATAAAAGTACTAATAAAATCATAATCAAACAATAAATAAAATGCTAATAAAGTGCTAATAAAATCCTAATCAAATAGTAATTAAAATGCTAATAAAGTACAAATTAAATCCTAATCAAACAGTAATTAAAATGCTAATAAAGTACTAATAAAATCCTAATCAATAGTAATTAAAATGCTAATAAAGTACAAATTAAATCCTAATCAAATAGTAATTAAAATGCTAATAAAGTACTAATAAAATCCTAATCGAATACTAATTAAAATGCTGATAAAGTACTAATAAAATACTAAGAAAGCATTAAGAAAATGCTAATAAAGTACTAATAAAATCCTAATCGAATACTATTTAAAATGCTAATAAAGTACTAATAAAATTCTAATGGAATAGTAATTAAAATGCTAATAAAGTACTAATAAAATCCTAATGGAATACTAATTAAAATGCTTATAAAGTACTAATAAATCACTAATAACAAAACATGAGAAATACCTTTGCTTCTTCTGACCACTGACTCTGTTTCTTCGACTCCTAAATCAAGAGAGAAAATCAAATGAAACGATAGAGCTTAACTCCCTGAGTTCCTGAATTGAGCCGCACTAACACGTCCTCTCACCTTCTTTTTGGGGATCCTGAGCGGGACGTCCTCGATCACAGCCTCCAGCACCTTATGGGAGGGCTTCCTCGCTCGTTTTCTCTCCGAAGACGCTGCAAGATGGAGTCCCGGTCATGAAAAGGCGACAGAGAAACACAAAGTAGACGTTCTGGCACAAAGCCTGGCTCTTACCGCCTTTCTTATCGGCTGATTCTGGCTCTAAAGCAGGAGCTGTAGTACAGGGTGGGGACAAAGGGGTCGATGGTGGAGGAGGACCACTGTCGGGTTCTTCTGGGGCCGGCCGCTGTTCGTGCTGGGACGTTTCGGTTAGAGAAGCTTCTGACGGCGGAGCGGTCACTGAGCAGACACTCACAGCGGCTGACGGTTCGAGGGCCTGCTGGCTAAGGTTAGTGTTACTAATGCAGAAATCCTGTAAGGAAGCGTGAGATTACATTAACACACGTAACTCCCACTGATCACACACACACCGCACCGCACCGTTACTAAATAACAGCCGGGCTTACCGGTCTGGAGGATTCTGGGCTTTTCTTGGTTTTCTTCTTGGACGTAAAGACCTGCTCGTAGTCCTCACTCCATTCCATCATCCTCTTACTCAGCTTCCGAAGCCTTTTACATTCCAGCACTGACGGGAGCGGAGGGAAAAAACAGGGCATGTGCTATGAGAAGAGTTTTCTCATCATCACCATTTGGCTTGCTCATCAGGGACAACAAAATCCAATTAATGACAATTGTTCATGTATTAAAAAAAAGCTACTTTGTGACCATATCTATTATAAAAAGCGCTATACAAATAACATTAAAAGTTTCTCTCAAAAGAACAAATGGCAAGTGAACATCTGTTTTTTAAATAATTTTTCTTCATTCTCTCCAAAATACCAGAAAATCTTTTATTAGGCCAGACTTTTTTAATTACTTGTTTCTCGGATGTTCCTAATTAAGAATCTACTGATGAGGGAGGAAATTAAATAAATCTTTATTTTTCAGGACTTTTTAATTTCTTGAGGACTATGTGGAATCAATACAAGAAAGGAGGAAGAAATAAAAATACAATTTTTATTTAAAAATAACATTTATTTAACCTACAATTAAATTAAAGTGAATCTGGAAAAAAATGAAATGAACAGAAGAAAACCGTTGGCTGTAAAAAAAATACTTAAAAAAAATGTTTTTTTTTAAATTATAACCATTGGTGCTGCGGCGGATCCGAGAAATACCACAAAAAAAAAAAAAATTATTACATTTTTTGGTATTCTTAAAATATGATCGTCGAATATACGCTGTTATAAACGAATACGAATAGTTACGACGAATACGGTTTGAAAAAAGAAGGCAATCAAATGCGATTTAATTATGACGCGAATCCCGTTAATCGTTTGCATTTTTCGGTTACATTTGCATCCCCGGTGACTCCCCCTAAGAACCGGCCGTCCCTGACGGGCAAATTTTTGGGTCGTCCACCGTTCGAACCCCCCCCACAAAGTCCATTTAAGGTAGAGACTGGGGTGTAAAACCTGTTCCGTAGCTACTACGCAGATAGTCGCCCCCTGGTGGTAGGTAAGCGGTATTGATTTGGTATTCTGATTTCCCTACAGAGTTTTAGATCAAAAACGTCGGGTTTCCCCTCCTGCACCATGTTTAGTCTGGTCTGGGAAGCCGAACGCACATCAGCGCGAGTGTGTGACGGTTATTTTGAAACACAGTGCCCCACCGTGAGCAGGACGTCCTGCTCCTCTAATGCGAGGTTACTGAAAACAGGGCGTACAGTCCTCGGTAATCCTACCATAAAGCATCTGTGTGTGTGTGTGTGTGTGTGTGTGTGTGACGACGGCAAGGTCAGCGTGAGCGAGAGAGGGAGTGTGTGTGCGCCGTACAGGGAGGAGGTCGATGAGCCTCCATCTGGAGATAAAACACTCCGCACACACCCACACGCCATCGACGAGCCACAATAACGCACAAAAACGACTCTACAATCAAAACAAAAAGGCAGGAGGGTTCGTTCCGCGCCAGCCTGCACCGTTTCGGCCGTGAAGCAAAAGCGCCATCTAGTGGAAGAAAAGAGAGGGCCGCAGAGACTGTTGATTTAAAATCTCAGCAAGTTGAACCCATTAAGAACGAGCAGGTGAGATTGGTGCCGACTGAAACGGACTCACCCATGGTCATGGAGTCGGGCAGGCCAGGACTGGTCGGCATTCCGGTCACGGAAGGTTCCCGGATCGACTCGCCAGGCTCCAGGCTTCAAACAAAGCAAGGCGTCGGCGTTAAGATGAAGAGGCTCGACTGGAACAGCGTGGGACGAGTTCAGACCAAAGCAGAAGTGTTACCTGAGCTGCGGCAGGGCGCTCGGCTTGTCGCTCTCGCCGGGCGTCCTCGAGTTCTCCGTCTGCCCGGGGAACCCGGCCGCTTCAGCCGAACTGGAAACTGAAAGTAGAACAAGCAGATCCTAACGAGGCTCGCTTTAAAGGTTAATTACACCAGAACGTGTAGCGGGGGTGTAACCATGCACCTGTTAGCAGATTTACTAACATCTAGGGCAAGCCTAGGAGGACAGCGGCAAGGGAAAAATCCCTAAACGTCACCGAGGAACGGAGGGAAAGGGAGCAGAGATGTTCTACGCAAGAATTTAGATCAAGAGAGAGCTAAAATACAGAGGTTAAACAGAATATTCCATTTTAAATCCAATATAATAAATACAATTTAAAAAGAATATACATAAGGCAAGAATAATGAAAAATAGAATATAATTAATAGAGAAAAAGAGTATATAATAAAAGTCAGAAAGATGAAAGATATAGAAAAAAAAGAACAAAAATTCAAATTAAAATAACAGACATAAGAAATTAAATACATAATATAATCAGTAAAACAGAATATTATTAAATAGTAGATAATAAAAAAGAGCGTACAAGCAAAATAAAAACATAATTAAATAATATAAAATGACCATAAATGAAAAAAGACATAAATAAATAAAAAGGTAAATTTAAATCCATTCTTAATTTGAATAAAAAAGAAAAAATATAAAATGGTAATGAAATTAAAAAATCTATAAATATTAAAAGATATTTAAAAATTTATAACTATTAAAAAAAAAAAATTTAAATTATATATATATATATATAAAAAATATTATAGAGCAAAAAAAAATCAAATAAAATATAAATACGATAAAATAATACAAAACAGCAAAATAAATTAAACACTAAATTTTAAATGAATATTAAAGAAAATACAAAATAAAATAAAATAACATACAAATTAGAGAAAAATAATAATATAATTGAGGTTAGAAAGCATAAAAGAAAACACAATAGAGAATAAAGTTAATAAGAGTATAAAACATTATTTATAATAAATATAATAGAAAGAAATATGGGTAAAATAATAAAAACAAAGAATATAAGAGAATATAACGAATTAAATGACGATATTATTGTTAAAAGTGTAAGAGCAGAGGGAGGGGCTGGAGATCACACCGTTCTGGCTGTACGGCTCGGCTGCACTCAGGGGGATGAGGAAGTCCGAGCTGTCGTCGGGCTCTGTGATGACCTGCCTGGGGCTCCAGGTCGACACAGTGGGCAGGCTCCCGATCACCAGCCTGTAAGGGGACACGGTCTTAACGAGGGTTAATTAAGAGGAAAATCCCAAACCGCGGGCGATCATCCCAAACTCACTGCTCTCCACTCCGAGGCTCCTCCTCAGGCTCTGCTCGACTTTTGCCATAGAAATCCTCGTCCTCGTCTTCCTCGTGCTCGGCGCTCACGCCGTCGAGGAGCACTCTGTTCTGAGGCGGAGTCTCCGCCCAGCTCACGATGCCACGCTCCGGGTCGGGGAGGCCGTTCTGAGAGGGCGAAGACTCACAAGCCTCCAGGGCTTCCTCAGAGCTGGCGTCGCCCGCAGCGCTCTTCCTCAGGCTCCTCCCGCTGCCCGGGTCGCCCTCGTCTTCGTCCCGGTCCAGATCGTCGTCAAACGAGATAATGTTGGTGATTTTCTTCTTCCGACGCCGCTCCTTCCTCAAACCGGAGTCTGGGGAGGAGAAAAGGAACGGAAACCGAAAAGAGAGTGGGTACAAGCAGAACCGCTTCCACATCACAGGAACAACGAGGACAATCAGGAACTATGAGAAATAAACGTCCTCTTTAACATTAGAGCAGTTTGTTAAAACAGGTTCCTCATCCTTTACAGCTCGTATTTATGCTCCGTTTCCTGTTATTTTTAAATAGCTGTTCCTAAAAACTGCAATAATCTCATTTAATTTAAAATATGAAAGCTGGAACAGATGATATTCTGACGATGAGAACTGATGCTTATATTGTTTATACTCTATTATTATTATCAATATTTAAAGTGTAATGCTCTAATTTGAAGATTTATGAGAGTTTTTTTGTTTTTGGGGTAAAAATACAGCATTAAAAATGGTATAACATTATAATAAAATTAAATAAACTATAACAAAAAATAAAAATAACAGATGTTGAATAAATATACATAAATTGGTTAATGTAAGCATAAAATAATATGATATAAAATAATATAATCAAATAATATGTATGATAAATTAAAAAAAATAAAAATAAAATAGTACATAAAATATATAAAAGAGGCGTTAGAGAATAAAGTAAATAAAATAGTAAACATAATAAATAATAAATTAAATATTACTTAAAAAAAACAGAGCATAAAAAATAAAAATGTATTGTAATATTATAATAACAAATATAAAAAAAAAAATACGATATAATAAACCCATAAATATATGGTAAATATGTTTAATTAAATTAAATAGAAAATATTATCATAAAGTATTAATAATAAAATCAAGAACATTAATATTAATAATATTTATTAAAAACAATAAAATATTGTAGGATATGGAAAATATATAAAAGAGGGAGTTTTTATTATAAAATATTATAAATAACTAATAAAATTTGATAATTCACTTAAGCTTTTTTTCGCGAACAAAAACCAAGCATACAAAAATAAAATAAATATACAGAAATATTATAAAATAAATTTAAATGTTATATTATAATAACAAATAAAATAAAATAAATTAAATAGACATAAATAGATTGGTAAATATATTTAAAAAATAATTTATTTAATTAAAATAATTTATTTAATTTATTAATTACAAAATAAAAAACATTAATATTAATAATATTTATTATATAATAAAAACAACAGAATACTGTAGTATATAGAATATATTATAAAATATTATAAATATTAAATGAAATTTTATATTTTACTTGAGAGGCTTTTTGGGTCAAAAAACAGAGCAGTAAAATAAAACAGATTAAATAGAAATATAATATTATAATAAAATCATATAAAATAAAGAAAAAAAAACATAATAAATACATTGGTTAATTAAATCCAAAAGAAAACATAATCAAACTGTATATAGAAGAATAAGAGAGAATAAAGTAAATAAAAATATTAAAAATAATAAATAAAATGAGATTTTACTCAGGGTGTTTTTATTTATTATTATTATTATTCGGGAATTTTTAACGTTAGTTAAAAAGTGATTTTTTTGGCTGTAATGTTTTTTCGGGGGTGTTTCCGTACCTGCTGAGGTGCTGCGTGGGAGGACGGGCAGGGGGTCCGAGGGGCAGACTGAGCGCGGGCTGAAGCCTGGCACGACGGCGGTGGCGGTGCCGATCTCTCTGAGCAGGGTGGTGACGCCCTGCGCCGACTCTTTCCACAGGCTGCTCATCCCCTGTGTGGACTCCCTCAGCAGCAGCGAGACGGACGTCCCCGCCCGCCCCTGACCGTTCAGGTCCGCGTTGTCGATGTTGATGGCGAACAGGATGGAGTTCAGGCCTGTTATTTTGCACAAACGTCGTATTTATTGGAAGGGGGTTGCCAGATATTTACCGCCCAAGTTCAGGACACGGAAGGACTAACCGGCGGCCATGGTGGGGAGCATACTGGCTCTCTCTTCGTCCAGGAGAAAAGCAGAATCTTCGTAGAAAGCGCTAAGGAAACACAAACGACTCCACGTTGGATTTCAGCAACGATTTTAGACGCAGGCGACACGGGAAGCCAAAAGGGTCAAAACGAGGTCGGAAAACACAAGCTTCATTTAACGGTACCTAACATTAAAATGATCTGATCTGAGCACCTGAGACGAGTCCGATCAGCCAGCAGCATGTGCAGGTAGCGCTCCAGGGAGTGTTCGTTAAGAGCACAGCGCAGCCACGCCCGGCCCCGGCCCAGCTCCGTCCAGATGTTCCTCAGAGAGTAGAAGCGCTGCAGCTCGTGCCGGTTCAGATGCTCCTTCACGTAGAACCAGAAGTTTAAATCTATCAAAGACACATCAGGGTTACACGACGTCCTTAGTCCCAAAAAAACAGGGAATTTAATTCACAGGGAATTACAGGAAGAGGCAGGAATTAAAATCTGCACTCTGATTGGCTAACAGGGGGGAAAAAATTAAAGTTCCAAAGTCGTTTTATTCACTAGAAGTTAATTATTATAGATTACATTATAGAATATAAAAAACAGAGGACGTAATGGAGAGGATTCTAAAATATTATAAATAATAAATAACATTTTAGATTTTATTTTTAGATTTTTTTGGGGGGGGGGGGAAACAGGGCAGAAAAATTAAATAGATAAAACAGAAATCTCTCTTAATACATTATAATAAAAGCGCATCAAGTAACTATAAGAATTAAAGAATTTTACGAATATGTTTATTTTAAATCCTGAGTCGGAAAACAATAAAACACTGTAGTATATAAAATATATATAAAACAGAAGATGTAATGGAAAATATTTAAAAATATTATTAACACTAAATAAAATGTTCTATTTCACTCACGGTTTTTTTTGGCAAACATCAAAAAAATAAAATAAATATATTAAAACATTCTGAAATAAATTCAAATATTATATTACAATAACAAATAAAAGAAAAGATAAATAATTTAAATGAATTATACTTATTATCCATGTTATTTATGTATTATTATTATTTATGAATATTATTTATATTCATGTCTCTATTTTATCATTAATGCTTTATGATAATATTTACTATTTGATAAATATATTTACCTATTTTATTAGTTATGGTTACTTAAGGTTTTATTATGATGTACTAAAATATATTTATAAATAAATATCTTTTACTTTTCTGCTCTGTTTTGCTGAAAAAAAAAAAAAGTAAAATACCTTTTTCTATTAATTAAATATATTTTTATTCTTGTACATAATTTACACTTAAGGTGTGTGTGTGTGAAGTCTGCAGTACAGAAAGTTTTTTTTTTTTGTTTGAGCAGCAAATTTGCAAGATGACAAAATGAAAGGGTCTCGGTTTCAGAAAAAGCAGGTCGAAAAATGTGAGAAATGGCAAAACAGCTCCCAAGGGAACGCAGGAAGAAAATAAAAAAAAACAAAGAAGTGAGAGGTTCTTAATGTGTCGTGTGGCTCGAGTTCTGTACACTTCTGTACTCGGAGCAGTTAATAAAATATCAAAAACGTGGTGTGACTCACACACTCTACCCAAACTCTCCCTCCGGCTAAACGCTTACTGATGAGAAACCAAAAAAGCTCCAAACCACAGCAGGTGCTCAGAGACGGCCCGGTTCTCTTTTCTCACCTGTTGCGTAACCATCTGGTTTCGGGAGCCCTCGGGACCTGCTCTTACCTACGCGGGGCGCTCCGGGGGGGGTGGGTTTCCGTTACGGCGAGCCCAGCGCTCTGTTTAGTTTAAAAGGGAACTTTTTAAGGGGGTGATCCAGGTCATTGTTTTAAACCAGGTTCAGTCTGTAAATTGTTTAACGAACGATTTAATTAAGCAGCTGGACAAACCTCGATACTGTTAGGGATTTTTCGGGGGGTTTTGTAGGTTCTCTACCTGCTTCCGTCTTGCTGCTGAAACCTGCAGCCTGTTTGATGGCGGCGGCGGTCAGTGCCAGGACTCGGTTCTTCCTCAGACCGTGCTGGAGTACGGCCTCGAACTGAGCACACAGGCAGATTACTCTACGGACACACACACACACACACACACACACACACACACACAGCAGCAGATGAGTCATGGTAATGTGGTTACAACACAAGCCCAAGTTCAAAAGCAACGAAGCAAACAGAGCATCTAAAAGTGAATAGATGCCAAAAATACGATGAGAAAACCTCAAAATATACAAAATAGACCTGCATAATTCTG
>JAUZSU010142204.1:0-15427 GCA_034780255.1 Parotocinclus maculicauda | reverse complement strand
CTTCTGCATGATGATTGGATGATCTGTCTGAGGCTGAATCCCTTTTTGATTGACAGCGAAATGAGCGAATCATTTTAAAACAGAACGGATTCTCCTGTAGCAGTTACATCTACTCTCAAATGCTCGAAGGGTGTTTAGGTGATTTATTTCCTGTACGATCACAGTGTAGCTGTAAATTCTTTTTACAATACTTAAGGGGTGTCTCCGAGCTACTAAAAGTGCCTCTCGTGCTTTAATATGCCATAAAAGATGTCCAGATCAAGCGGAAACCGTTTTCTGCTCAGATGTTGAAGCTCTGGGCATCCCACCGGTTCAGCTCCGATAAAGATCACTTGTAAATTAAAGTCTACAAAAATTCCCTTTACCTCAAACATGGTTCCCTCAGCCCGAACGCGTCGCAGCATCGCAGCATGTGAGATGGAGGAGGAGATGGAAGAAGAGGAGGAGGAGGAGAAGGACTGCAGGAAATTAACAATAAGAGTTTAATTAGTGCCATCTTAGGGAAGATGTTTAAAAAAAAGGCTATGGTGCAAAGTGTAATCGGGTTTAACCTGCACTAAACAAAGACACCTGATTTAATTGAAGTAAATCCATCTTTTGACAGGATACCAGAACTGGATCTTTGTCGGAGCAACGAGTCTCCTTAAAACAGACCCTCCATGGGTGCAGATCCTCACTTCTTGAACTAACCCCAAGGATTTTAGTGTGGTTTAAGTAAGAAGACTGGGACCGCCATATTAAATGCTTACTGAAACGTTTTTAGGGATTTGGACCTACATTTGGGATTGTTTTTCATTTGACAGAGGAATGCCCAAACTATAGGAAAGTGTAAATCAGGAATCAACCCTAAACAAGGCGACGACACACAGAAACAATTAAGAGCTTCAGTGTTTAACTCCTGTTTATTCCAGCCAGGGTCATGAAGGATCCAGAGCCTACTGGGTATTGGTACACCTTAGACAGAAGAGCACAACATAACGGCACAACAGCATGTGCATGCGTTTCTTATGATAACTCTAAATATTTGGCATTGAAACGGAAAATTTAAATGCGCCTTTCGCCCCTTCTAGGTGATCTTTGGTTGGCGCCCCGCCCATAGAAATGCGAGACCCACCAGCAGTAGTGACCATCGTTAAGTTAGTAGTACAGAGCTGCTAAAGGACCTGGATTTGTAATGCTTGATCTCACATTCAATTCTCACCAGTTAACCCAACACGCATGTCTTTGGACTGTGGGAGGAAACCGGAGTACCCGGAGTAAACCCACGCAGACACGGGGAGAACATGCAAGCTCCACCCTGAGATTGAACCCGGGACCTTCTTGTTTTGGGGCGGCGGTGCTACCCCACTGAACCCCCGTGCTGCCCCTTACAATGAATACAGTCTTACAATCCAAACAATTGGTCAGAGCCTTGCTTAAGGATCCAACTGTGGCAGCTTGGCAGAGGTGGGATTTGAACCCTGGACCACCAGGTCCAGAGTCCAGGACCTTAACCGCTAGGCTACCACAGTCCAACACCAATACCACATTATTTGAGTTGGAGTCCCTCGGGTTCCACCACCACTGGGAGTATTTGTTGTAGTGCATCACACACCTGGTTTAAACTTTTTTTGCTGTTGTGGTTAAAGCATTTTTTTTTTCAATTGCTGAGAATGTTTCTATTAATGGATAATGTACCAATTCCTAAAGCTCATTAATCATATTCATCATTTCGGTGCAAACTAATCAATCCCTCAAATGCAAATGAAATACAGAAATAATAACCTAAGGAAGGTAACTATATACGGTTATAACAAAAACAAAACAACGTCACGTCACATTTTAATGAAAGCAACAATCTGTAGCGATTCAGATTCAGACCAGCAGAGGGCAGTGTTGATTAGCATAGTGAAATGAATGCCACCTGCCGAAACTATGTTCTCTGTCGAAAGATGATACGTTTTTGCACTAATTTTATGAAATAAATGTGAAAAATACATAAATGATATCAAATGTTTTTACACTGATCGTTAATGTTCTTACCAGGCTAAGTAAGTCATGGAAACGATGAAGACCAGCAGTACAAAAGCTCCCGCTGCCACTCCGTAAACCCAGGTCTTTAGCGTACCGTCTGTAGAGAACATGCAAAATCAACAATAGTGGTGACAATCAAGAACCGGGCAAACCATGAACCCCAAAGTTACACCTTCATGCTTACTGTTTATACCCTAATAGTCTTTAAACTCATGAGATGGCTGGGTAGGTGCTACAAAACTATACACTAGCTATGTTGTGGTCAGGTCTTAATGCTTTGAGCTACTAACTGTTAGGTTGTGAGTTTAAATCCCAGTGCCTTAGTGAAATGCACTAGAAAGGGGTTTAACAAAACTTGCTATAGCTGTTCTATGTGCTGGCATTTTGGCGAGATAACGAGGTACAGCTGACCTATTTGCAGTCTTGGGCAATATTTACCACAACTGGCTCTATTAACCATCCTTACTTTGTGTTTTTATTGTTTAGTTTCCCGTGTGTCCAGCTCCGTTGTGTGTTTCCAGTCACAGTGTTTCCCTTACCCCAAAAAAGTCACATTTTCATCATTCATCAATTGTGGAAATGTCAGTAAATATGACCCTAAAACGTCTAGTTATTTGTTCTAAAAGAAAAAAGAGGGAACCTACTGGACTCATGGCATGCTCAGCACCCCTAAAGCTCTGATCCTAAAATCAGCCCTGGTTTCCTCCCTGTCCTGTGTCCTTCCCATGTTTACAATAAAAGACCTACCTGGTCCAAAGGGTTGCAGGTACCAGGTTCTGCCAGCGCGTCCAATGAAACCATCACTGGACTGCGTGGGACTCATAGCCCTTATGGTCTTTACGTCACCTCTGGTGTCTCCTGCCGTTGGGATTTCCAGGACTGGGATCAGAGTGCACTGGTCCAACACGCCGTCTGACGTCATGACCTCGGTGTAGCCCTCTTCGCATCCGCACACGCCAGCCTGCCGGGGGCAAAAACATGCCAGTTACATTAGGGAGCGCTTCCTTAAAGTCCTGCTCATACAGAGTACGATTTCTGCGATTTTTGGATGTGATTTTTAACGTGGTGGGACTCAGAAAACTCCCTGTTCACTTTTGCTTTCTCTAATATCTCTATAGTTTATTTTCTAAACATGAACACACTACAATTCACTTAATTAAACAGTTAAACGGTTCCATCCAGTCACTGTGATCTTTATCAACATCATTCTGCAGCTTTTCGGCTTTATTCCATCACATATTTTATTTAATATCCATGTTTTTAGAATCAACCTGTTGCTTGTCCTATAAGCTCTTCTGCTCTGCTACTAGCAGGATGAGCTGTTCTGCCCAGCAACAGGGCTCTGATTGGTCAGCCTGATTTTAACACAGAAATTCCCACAGGCTGCAAATAAACATTTTATGTCAATTTCAGACTGTGTGAAGGACGCCATCTTTTTTAAAGCTTCTGCATGAAGAGGCCTTAAGTTAGCCCAATAGGTCAAGGAATTTCTAGATCTTTCTAGCTCCCAAATACATGCCAGCAGTTTAAATATACTGAATTGGATAGCTTGTAAAGAACTGGCACAAGGTTTATTGCATCTAGTGTCCGCAGTGTTTGGTACTGGATCCACTTTGGCCCTCGTTGACCAGATCTTGAAGCTCTCAAATTGTACAGAAAGTGTCCCATCATGGGCAGCAGTTTTTCCATGGCAGAGACTCCACTGTAACCCTGACAAGGAGTCAAAGAGTCCATGGATGTGAAAAGGGCCTTTGTTTTGCAAATCTATAACATTTATATAAGATTGAGATTAGGTTATCTGTCTAGCCAAGACTGAAGAAATCACTTAGCTGAGTGAAAAAACATTTCTCCCACGAAAACATGCTGCCCAGATGACCTGATTCGATCCTCTGAGATGCCAAGTAGTGCTGTTTTCTTTCAGAGCTTCATTATTCTCCCCACTCTAGTCTTTAACCGTGAGGAACTCCATAAAGCCATGGCAGCAATGTCATCCATGACTGCCCCCCGCTGTGTTCGCCTGTCTCCATATCGTCCAGATAAAAGACCGCATTAAAGGTATTTCTCAGTCCAAGCCGTAGTGGGTGGGACGCTTATGAAGACACACGTCCGTAAGTGCAAATGCGTGCACGTGGGCGTTCGGATAGAGCTTCGTCCCAGCATGTGTTCTCGGGCTGATGCATGTGCACAGCACTCCTCGAAGTCGTTATGCTTATGCGCTGTGTATATGCGTTCAGAGAAACGTTCCACAGTCTGCCAATTTCCGATTTTCTCTGTGCTTTGACTTCGGATTAGCAGGGGGTCTGCAACTGCCTCAGCAATCTCTGGAGGAGGCGCACTTCCAGTTTAAACCCAGCTCCCAGAACGGCGCATCGGGGGAACGGAGCTGAAACGCCATCCTCAAATTGAGCAGAGGTTATATGCAGGTTCACACCCACAGAGGAAATTAATAATGCACAGTGGGGGGTTAGCACAGCTTTTCGGCTGCTGTAGGTGACGCTGCGCTGCATAAATGCTTGGCACATTTGTCTTCTGTACCCTTTTTCACCTCGTTCAGCAAGGTGTGACCACACCTTGGGACAGGATAGGAATTCCTATGTTTGCAGACCCTTATATTGAAGTCTTGTTCAGTGTTTTTGTTGCATTTTCAAGCAGGATTCTAGAGGCCAGTGGTGACAGTGGTTAATTGGGGGTGAGGAATAATAAAGGCTCAGCTGAGCTGCCACTGTTGAGACCCTGAACTGACCTTTACTTGGTTTTAGTGCCTAAAATATCTTCTGTATTTGGAAGTGTATTTAGGGTCACTGGAGTACGTAAAGGTGTACCTCCTGTCCATTTTTGGCTGTCTAACAGACAGTGTTTTCCTCAAGAATTTTCCCTTACATCCCTGTTTCCCAGATCCCACTGAAAAGCAACAGCCCCATAACATAATGCTTCCACCACCATGCTTCTCAGGACTTGGGGTGTATTTTTGGGGTGTGTTCTCACAGAGTGGGGTAAAGTCACTGAAGTTTTTTAGATCCTCCCCCTAACCTGTGCCTTTCCACAAGCCCTTTTTTTTTATTTTGTGTTACGGAATCCCAAAGAAGCAGCTGGTTTTGTTCTGGAAGTCGACTGGTTGTACCTGAGCAAGTTTATAATGCTTACTCAAAGGGTGTGATTTCTTATCCAAACTAGATACTTTTTCTAATGAAATTATAACACTTTATCCAAAAGGGTTCTTTTTATTTGTATTATAATGTGTTAATACAGCTGGACAAATACGTTATTTGTTTTTATTTCCATTGCATCGGGTCAAAAACGGGCAAGGATTTCAAAAGGGTTTGCTTTTTTCTATGCACTGTATAAAAGGAGAGCATTTTTAAAGCAGAAGTAAGTATACATGTATAAGACAACAAAGGCTGGTAATTTCTTCTTCTTGTGCCTACTGAAATTTTTTTACTCCACCCATTCCTCCATTGGCATCTGATTCACTGGAACTCCCACCTTTTCTGAAGAAATCATTACCCCAAAGGTTTTGCTTGGCAGATATATGAACATGAACACACTAACCTCAGTGCAAAATGAGCGGGGTTTGTCGCAGGGCGGGTCACATGACCTGTCGGACACAGGTTCCTTCGTCGCCAGGCATCCACCTGCCAGGTAATCGGTTGAATTTTAGGATTTCATACAAGCTTAAGAAACTTGCCACGTATCACCGAACCACGATTTAGTGTTGCTTTGTTGTTTTAGGATTGGCATCATGGCCTGCCCAATTCAGCTCGTTTGGCACCAGTGCCCTCCTCGTGTATGCACGGTCAGACCTGAGGCACGCAAACACAATACCATTAATTCATCATTTCCGTACGGACGCAGCCGGAATGAATAACGAGACGCCGTCGGTCCCGAGCGAATAGCGATGGAGCAGCACGCAATTAAAAACGATTCTCACTACAGGACACTCGGGAAGTGCACGGGCAGAACGGGCACCTCGCTCGCTCCATTCACGCACAGCCTGAGGGAGAATCCAATAGGTTTGTGAATTGACAGCCAGAGGGCAACGCGGTTCTTTGTTTCATTTTTGGGGATAATTCCACTATGGGAGCAGCGAAACAGAACCTCATCCAGTGCTTGATCCCTGGTGGCCATTTTCCATTACTGATGCTGGGGTGTAGCCAAGATTGAAAGGCTCCTCAAATAACTGCAGCCAAATCAGGCCGGGTTTACACCAAAGACTTTGTAACAGAGCTTCCTCTGTTGGGCTCGGAATACGTGGCGCTTCAGGGCGGGGTTTAAAGAGCTCTGTGAAACACACGTTCAGATTCATTAGTCTGAAATAAACGCCCAGAAAAAATGATTCACCTTGCATGTTCAAGCTGGGAGTAACTTCAGGCTCCTGCAGGTGGCGTGGCACCAGGACGATCTGACTATAAATGCGTGTTGGGTCTGTGATGGGATTCACAGATTGAGAAGAGGTGGTACAGTGCACATAGAGTCTCCTTCGACGTGTGAAAAATGTGTCAGGGTTGCCTTTGGATGTACCAAAGGCCATAGTGTGAAAGAATTTGCAGGCCTGTTGGGTTTCACAGTCCTAAAAATGTCGGTCTCAATGAATTCTCGTCAGTATTACGGCCAAAACTGACGCACAGGGACCGCCAGCGGGTTTCTTGGCTTGTAAATAAATTTAAATTTACTTCCAGGCAAGAGTTGCCTCTAGATGTCTACTCAGGTCCTTCACAACCAACGTCTTACAGAATACTACGCAGGGAACTGCATACCATGAGCATACGGAGCAGAGTGGCACGCAAGAGGCTTCCACTTGGTTGTGCTCATAAAAATGGCCGTTTACAGTGGGCTAAAAAGTTATAAAAACGTTATTCGTGAAGGTATGACACAATATTAGGCACGCTTCGGTCGCAGACATTTTTTCAGTTGCCTGATGTTGTTTGACGGCTTTTGTCTGGTCAGTTACGTTAATGCATGTTGCGGCTAATGGATCCGTAGTTCAGTATACACCTAGTACGTTAATTACATAAAATATTAATTGTCATCAAGACAAAACACTGATATCGTTCACATGCACTAAATAATCAGATCATAGTCCTATTTCTGTGGAGAGCTGGATTTGATCCCAGTAATCAGACTGCTCATAGCATGTATACCAGTTACCTGATTTTCTAACTTGGTACGGTTGCCAAGTTTATCTATTTTAAAGCTTTATTTGGTCTCTCTTTCTATGGACTAGGACAGGATCTGGCAACCTCAGAATTGAACGTGCCACAGAATTAAAAGTGAAACGGCTATTAAACACTCAGATTAGACTCTAAAATGCAGGTAGTTGAGAAAATGTAGAATCTGATTATTTAATATGACGTTTTGAAGTTTATGTCGCGTTTCTGTGAGATTATTGACTGGTTGCAAACCAGCAGTTATCTTTTTATTAAATGCATTTAAACGCACAAGCTGTTATAAAAGTCCAATAAAACTGTAATGATACCTTATTTAAGAGCAGGAAAAACACCCTTAACCTGTTTATCGTGTTCTGCTAAAGCTGTCACGAGGTTCTTAAGCACTAAGTCTATTCACACATAAATGATAAGTAGTGCAAATATGACTGGCAAAAATCAAGACTTTTTTGTCCTTCCGCATACATTTTGAGAAGCTTTGATTGCAAACCCCAGCTGAAACGACAGCCCATTTCAGTTCAAGCACCCAAAAATAACCTGACCACACCCACTTGTCCCCTGGGACTCCGGCAGCAATATAGAGGGACAGATTAAAATGTGAGTGTGACGTTGTCATGGGATTAAAAGAGCGATCACACACTCTCCTCCTCCACTAGTCTGACAGCTAACAGCTCTTAACGTCAACTTATCTCACAACCTGTCTCATTCACATTCACACACACACACACACTTCAACATTGTAGAGTCTGCATAATAAACATCCAGTCAGTGCAGTGCAGACTAAACTTAATGTTCTTAATGACACTAAAACCTGCGTGTGTGTGTGTGTGTGTGTGTGTGTAACAGAGCGAGAGAGAGCTTGTGGAAAAACGTACCCGTGACGTTTAATCCGTCTGAGCGTTGACACCATACCAGACGAGAAGATCCTCTCCATGGACCTGTCATCCATTTATACTCATAACACCGACCCTCTGGAAGAGGAGAGTAACGTAGACCTTTATTATTATTATTATTAATATTATTATTATTAATATTGTAGTAGTCAATAGAAGAAACAAGACCAAGACCAGATTACGATTTTTCTCATCATACAGCAATAAAAAGAACAAAATTCACTTTATACATCATATGATATATCATAATAATAATTTTAAATAAATGATATTATGATATTCATAGATTTAATAAAAAGTAAAATACAATATGTACAGCCTAAAGTAAGTTATTTTTAATTATTATTATGCAGTAGTGTAATGTTATATATAATAAGACTTTTTGTTCCTCTCACACTAACCTGAACTGAAATATTTTAGAAACAAATACAAATGAAATAAATGCATTAAAAGTTAAACCTGAAACTGCCATTCAAATCAAAACTTGAGATAATATATATGTTTGAAAAAAAAATATGTATATATATACAGTATATACTGCTCACAAAATAATATTATTACATACTATATTATTATTATTAATTAATTAATTAATTAATTAATAGAATTAAATTACATAATTAAAATTATATTTGAATCCCCTTATAAAATATCCCCTAATTTTTATTATATATATGTATAAATAAACAAATATATCTATCTATATATATATATATAAATCTTATATAAATAAAATAATAAATAAATACAATGCAATTTGTATGAATGCTAGACCGTAGGGCCGGGCAATACAACAATATTGTATCTTATCGTGATACGATTTAATATATTTGTTATTATTTTGACATTGTGATGCTTTTCTGAGATTATCGATGGTATGTATGTTATAATTAGTACTGTTTAATAAAATTAAGTGCATCACATTTAGAAAATAAATCACTTTATTAAGAATGGTAATAATATAAATAGTCATTTTGCTGTTGTTACTGAGGCATTATTCCTGCGATGATGTGTATGATGATAAACACGACGTATCGTTAAAATGTCTTTAATTATCATGATAGAGCATTTATGTTACTGCTTTTATCGTTCATGTACCTGTACACGGTCGGCTCTCCCACTCCTGATCCGGACACTGCTCTAAGTTCTCCGGCTCTTCGGCTAGTGCTGCTCGAGACCGGACCTGCACCGAACCGAGGCCGAGGTCATCGCCACCGACACAGCTCTGCTGACACACACTCCAGGAGGTCCAGTCCATCAAATAACACTCGCCTGCAAAGCAAGGAAGGAGCCAGACAATTTCTTAAGTGGGTTTCTGGGGCTTTGTTGTTATTTGAATCTAAGCATTTATTCATTTATTCATTATCTTCTGCTTAATCCACACGGGGTCGCAGGCCAGCCGTGCCCACCCGGCAACTCTGGGAACAAGGGAACACACACACACACACACAGTCACACACTGAGAGCCATTTTAGAAACACCAATTAACCTAACACGCACATCTTTGGACTGTGGGAGGAAACCGGAGTACCTGGAGTAAACCCACGCAGACACGGGGAGGACATGCAGACTCTACACAGAAAGGACCCAGGCCGCTGGGATTAAACTCTGACCTTCTTGCTGTGAGGCAGCGGTGCTACCCACCAAGCCACCGTGCTGCCCCTAGGGGCAATTATTATGTATATTAAGTTAGTGCTATATACATATGTATATACAATCACAAACGAAAAGAGGATGTGCATAATTTTCTGACCTCTATCAGTAAAAAAAAGAAAAAAGAAGCCCTTCTGACAGTGGGCATCACATCCAAGAAATCCTCTGCATTGAAATACGTGATAATGTCAAAAGCTGACATGGCCTTTGTGCTGGATCGTCTGAGGCAGCTGAAGGTAAAGACAGAATTTCCACAGCCTGCATGTGCTCAGTAAATACAGTTTGTAACTATGTTGGATTAAAACACAGCACCACTGGTTATGAAGTGACAATGACTTTATTTGATAGATTTCTATAATGCATGGACATACGTCAGTCAGTGGTATTTAAACTGGGGACAGAGGTAATCAGAATAAAGTATTTTTTGAAGTTAGTAGAATGTGAACTGAATATTACATCAGAGGTTTGGCCTCTGTGGTTCATGCCAAATATTTATGATGTTTTATTTATTATCTGTTTAGACAGGGAGTTGAAATGTGTCGGACGATTATGAAAATTTGATGCATTTACAAGGGAATTTGCCATAAAAGATTACATAGCATTTCTAATGCGTATAACAAATATACCGACCGAACGTTTGTCGTTAAGAATAAAAAAGAGGCAAAATATGGAAGAAAATATTGATCAACTTAAATTCAAGCACTGATAATATTAAATATTCATTAAGCAAGCATTTACTTAT
Source organism: Parotocinclus maculicauda (assembly GCA_034780255.1). Classification (NCBI taxonomy): domain Eukaryota; kingdom Metazoa; phylum Chordata; class Actinopteri; order Siluriformes; family Loricariidae; genus Parotocinclus; species Parotocinclus maculicauda. The sequence goes on along the minus strand of JAUZSU010142204.1, from coordinate 4,964 downwards.
TGAAATACAACTTCATATTTATATAGGACATAGCTAAAGGAAATAAATAGTAACCTCTGTGAACAATTTGAAATTTGGAATAGATCGAACAATAACAAACTATATATAGCAATATTGACACAGAGTCTCACGTAGCTTATCATGCTGATTGGCTTGTCACAGTCATTTGGGTAGGTGTTCAAATCGCTTTTGCTTTATCGGGGCTTGGACGTGGATTTTCTGGTCGCCAGTAATTCCACGCTCTACTCCCAGATCGTTTGCAACGGTGAACTCAATCCAGTTAGTCCAGTCTTTAGGATGAACTAAATCTAAACCACCAGTTACATCACAGCTCGTCGGAGGTGTTTAAAGCGAGACAGTACGATTGGACATGAGGGCTATCATAGGAGGAGGCATGGTTTTAGGAGAGGGATGCAAATGAATGGGGGAAGAACAAACCGAGTTAGAAACTGTAGAGTTACAGAGATATCTATTGATTGATACGGTATATGGACGATCTGGAGGTTTCAGTCATCAGCCTCGACGTTACTTCGATTGAACAGAACATGCCAGCGTTCAATCTTTTTGTCCTTGTTCTTCAGGCACTCGTACCAGTGCTTTAAGCATTCGCCTTTAGCCGTGATTCCAAGCTGGCAGCCCCCTGTGTTTCACACAATGAAAAGACTATGGTTAGAGATACCTTATCAGTCATTATAAGCACAGACACTCAGAAAGTCAAAGTATAAGTCTCAATTCCCAAGCCTATACAAGCAAATCTCGTGTAAATTCCAAAGTCAAGAAGTGCAAGTCCCAAGTCCTACATGGTCACCAAAATGGGGTTCTTTTAGTCAAAGTCGGATTTCTTTCTATAACGTTTTTTACAATAGAGAATTGTCTTTATTTTATCTTTTAAAAGAATATCTACGGCCAATCCCAAACTAAGCAAGCCTGGGGTAGCAGTGGCAAGGAAAAACTTCCTAAACAAAAAAGGCACCTTGGGAGGACCAAGACTCAAAATGTGACCCAACCTCCTAGATGTTATATGTTAGAATTAAACTAAGTTATGTTATTAATTTTATAAAAAGGGCTTATATTTTAAGATATAATAATAAATAATAATAATAGTGATAACATAACCTAAAAATGTGCATATAGTCACCCTATATTTTGGTATAAGGAATGACGGTAGCCTAGCGTTTAAGGTACTGGACTCTGGAACAGAAGGTCCAGGGTTCGAATCCCACTTCTGCCAAGCTGCCACAGTTGGGTCCTTGAGCAAGAATCCACAGCTTGGATTCTGCTGTAAGGATTTGGTGGCATGGCATCCTCAGTCAACCAAAAGTGAGAAAAGGATTGCCCTCTGATGTGGTCTGAGTAAAAGTGCGCTTAAATATGATGGAAGAATATCTTGGGTGGAGCCCAAGCAGAGGATCATCTTAGTGTGGGACTGACAAAGTAAGTATTCATAGACAGAAATTGTGATAGCTACCAAGACATTTTGGCAAGAGCAGCTAAACAATATGCCAGTATGTTGGGATAGAGCTCCGTTCACATTGGTTAGTGTTCATGGTTAGCCTGGCAAGGCTAAATAGATAATTGCTATGTAAACCATATAAGCACAGACGTACCGTTCTTCGCGTCGTTGTCGTTCCATCTCCATCTGTCATCTTCATCCCATGTTGTGCATGTCTTTTATATTTAATTCACCATGGTTTTTATAGTTGAAAATTCTTTTTTTGCCACATTGTTTCCAGCCCCTACCTCAAACCTTCCCATGACTGGCTGCAGAATTTCCCTGGTTGCTAGCCTATGGATTATGGTTATGTGTTAGCTCAGCTTCTTAGTGTTACAGTGATACAGCAGCATGAATGAAATAAAAAGGCTTAATTATTGTGACTATATTATTTTAACACTTGGAAATGGAGTCTTATGCCAAAAATGGATGTGGCAGCTGTCTTTTCTAGTCCTATTTCAAGTCCAAGTCACTGATGGTCAAGTCAAAGTCGAGTCGCAAGTCTTTTTTGATTTTGCCAGTCATGTATTTACATTTACGCCATTCAGCCTTTATCCAGAGCGAATTACAACTGCAATTACAAGTTACAATCCAAGCAGTTGTCAGTGAAGGGATTTGCTCAAAGACCCAACAGGGGCAAGTGGGATTCGGACCTTTTGGCCCAGAGTCCAGTACCTTAACCCCTAGGCTACCACAGGGTCATTCCACGCCACAATTCCACACTTCTGGAGAGCATTCACATACATGAAATAATGCTACTTCTATTAATGTATAGGTAAAATCATAATAAAAATCTTACTACACCTATAAAATCGTTGGATTTGCCCATGTCGTAGTCCCACACTGTAATATCCAAAGTCTTCTTCGCAAGTTCACTGTGCTTGATCTCATAGCCGAACTCCTAAAACAGTAACAAGAACAACAAAACCCAAATATGGCAGATCCCATTTTGTATGATGTGAACCGAAGAAAGCTTTTCCTTTGCTTTTGATCAGCCAGAGCTTATAAATGCCCTCTCAAGGTGTCATCTCAGTGCCTCTTATAAATAAGGCTATGATGGGTGTTACCGAGACAGACAGAGAGCAAGCAAACCTCATTAAATTCAGGGTTGAGCGTCTTCTTCTTGATCTGCGTTTTATTCTTGGCTTTCTTCCCCATGTCAGGTTTCAGGCAGCTTTGAAAAAGGGCATGAACACAATAAAGATGACAATGTGCGTTTCACTTATGAGCCGCGATAAAGGCTATTTAACTTTTTAATATGAATCTTCCCACCAAAAAAAAAGGTTGACCAAAAAAAGGGCTTCACAATAACGTCGATCAGCACGACCTTATTTGCATAACCTAAACCGACTGCTACGTCTCTTTCATTAGCAATGAGCTATTATGTATCTAATGTGTACGGTGCATCAAAAAACCTTCCTTAATACTCACATTTTGACGTAAGGGTCAGAGTAGCCATTGGAGTCCATGGAGGCCAGATGGGCGCAACGTACAATACCCACAATGAGTCTGCCTAGCTGGCTGTTGTAGGTGAGAGACACCAGAATGCGGCCTCTTTCCTCTGCATCGTCGCCCTCATTAACCTGCACAGGCCAGGCAGCAGACCAGGATGTTAAGGTTGTAAATCTTTCTGTCATTCCCCAATTGTAAAATCATTGCCAGAGACAGGATAGTAAGCAGGGTAGCTCAGCACCTCAAACCACAATCTCTACCACAGTGTGCATGATACATGTACATGTGAAACTTAAAAAACTTGAAACTTGATGGGAAATAAATGTAAAAATTTGACAAGTGTAGGACATTTCGAATCCATTATATAAATATCAGCCATGTGTGCAGTGCGTTGATGAAAACACCCCCCCTGTTATACAAGCCATCATTTTGTTATTTGTATAGGGTGTAATTACCTCCTCCTCATACAGAGCCATACCACGTACTGCACCTCCAGCAGCTGATCGTTTCACCTACATGTACGAAAAACCAAAGCAGAACATTCAATACGAACATATCTACAGTGCTGTGCAATAGTCTTGGGCCACCCTTAGATTTGTTGTTCTAACCAAGGCTATACGTACCATATATAATAATTTCCCAGTCTCTTTTCTTAAAATGCAACCAGATAACCAATACTGTACATTTGTCCACAGTATTAAATCCTGAGTTCACTACTATACATTCATAAACTTGGATTGAATTCCATTTTGTCATTATAGAACACAAATCCAAAGACTTTTGCATTTAATACAGAGCAATCGAATATTTACCGGGGCAACTCTTTCCAAGCAAATGTTAAAGTTCTTCTTCTGGTTCGCCTTCAGCTTCTTCAGGACCACTCGGGTTTCCCCAATGAACTCGTTATGTCCAAACTTGTCCTCATCGCTCACGGAGAGCCTGGAAAAAGAACGACGTGCATGCTGACTCTTCGAGCTTTCGGAAATGTCAAGTTTTTAATTAAACAGAGAAGGAAATCGACATGCACGGCCAAGATTCTCTAACTTGCAAATGAAATGAACACACTTAACAGAAAGGAATAAATACTCAGCCTGCTGCTTCAACACGTTTTTATTTAAAGCTCTGTTTCCCTTCAATCTTGTTGAAATGTGTTTACATTGAGAAGCCAGTGCTGATAAAACAGTCATTTAAAAGTCCGTTTGATATATTTTAGTAATAACTGTGCAGGTATGCGCCGCTTAACGTCCAAAATAGCCAAGGTACTTCAGTATGTTCCATATATTGATTATTCACTAACATTGACTTGCTTTTTCTACATAATATGGACAAAACCCTTTTACTGTAAAGCTGCATAAAGCACACTGATTTGCTCCCCTACGTACTGCTCTCTCACTCACACAAACACATTTAAGGAATAAGAAACTGCCCTTTATATGACAGCGCAACATATTTTCTGTTTCATTTAGGACGAGTAGCTATTTCAGAAGAAACCAGGGTACAGAAGTGTGCCAAACCTCTGACATCCTGTTTCAAAGACGCAGTTTTTGTTTCTCCTCTCGCTTTTCTGGCTTGCTGCAACAGAAACTCCTTTCCAAATAGAAGCTATTATAGAAGCTGTAAGGTACAGTTCCAGCTCATATAATCATACAAGTGGTAACACTTGCTGGTCATCATGTCTGTGCTTATAAACGCAAACATTGTTAGGCATTCAGTCTGTTCACGCTGATGGCGCATGAGCTCAATAATACATGTTCCCTGGCCACTTCGCGGTTCACCTTTCGCGGACTCGGTTCATCGCGGGTTTTCAAAAAATATTAATGGAAAAAATATATTGCAGATTTTCGCTGTTTCGTGGGTTTTTGCAAAACTCGATCTGCACATGCATAGTACGTGTGGTATAGTTAACGTATACATATACATGTATTTGATGAACTTTTACATTTAAAAAATCACAAAATTTATAAAAAATATATTAAAAATATTCATTCTAACAATAAAGGAATGTTATAAATCATAAAAT
>JAUZSU010142194.1:0-15428 GCA_034780255.1 Parotocinclus maculicauda | reverse complement strand
TGTAGAATTTTGAGGAAAGAGATTAATTTAATACAATTTGGAATAAGGCTGTAACGTAACAAAATGTGGAAAAAGCGCTGTGAATACTTTCTGGATGCACTGTACATATTTGCATACAGCTTTCTTGTAAAAATACCCTTTGAATTTATATTAAAGTAACTTAAAAAGGATATATGACTGTGGTATTGTCTGGTCACTGTCCGTTTTGGTCAATGTCCTGTTTAACAGAACGGAATATGGACGTTAAACCGATCATTTAAAAAGCACTGATGCTACTGCTGTGTGACTGAGAAGTGTACTGGTTGCTACTTGTGGCAAGTTTGCTGTACAGTACTGTATGTAGAAATGTGTTCTGTTCTGTTGTTATTGTTTACAACAGAGTAGTCCCTGTGCTCATCTATCTAAAGATGACCCAGAGCAGAGGGCTGCTAGATACACTCGGACTGGGAATTTTTTTATTGCGTACAAAAGGTATCTTGTTCCCAAATTGACGTCACATTTTCCATCAGGAGCCTGGCTTCTTCACATGAGACGTAGCTCTTTTTGTGCAGTTAATCCAGCAGTTTCTTCAGATAATATATGTGGCCCTAGTGGTTCAGAGCCCCCCATAAAGATCTTATAAAGATCTGGATTCCTGTGTGTATCTACACAGTTTCATTTTGTCATCCCAGGATGGATGGTGCCAATTGATCACTGCCACTGCCACAAGTAGGGCATCCAGAAAACAGTATAAACTAGTTGAAGTTTGGTATCTCTATCTATCTTTGCTTTTCTCTTTACGGCTTTTACTTTTGGTCCACTCTAAAAGGATGAAGTTGACCAACAGGACTGAATGATACTCAAGGTCTCAAGTGAATAAACAAACTTTAGCTCATGTATGTAAATGTGACTCTATGAGCAAAAGTGGAAGAACACCAGAATAAATATTCTTTGAGCTAGTGGCATCACTTTAAGGCTGTTATTTACAACCCATGGCAAGGATTATGGAATCAACAGGCTTAAGAGGATCCTTAATCAGCTTCGTTGCTAATAAACAAATCACAGATTTAAGACAAAATCATTTTTGTTTAATAGCCGAAGACTTACATTGAGTGTTTTAATAAATGGTGTATTTTTTCCAGATTATATGAAGGGGAAATAATTGGATTTCTCAACACTAGGGAAAATTATGAAAGCATAATTTTTTCTGACAAGGTAGATCAGCTCAGTGATTTTGCTAGCAAACAGTCCAGATCTCAATTTATGGCGGAAATAAAAAAATGATCCATGACAAGGCTGATCTGTCAAAGCCTATTCAAGAAAGTTGGAACTGACTTGATGTAGAATTGTTTTCCTTTAGTATTAGTAGAATCCATGCCTGAAAGAATTCAGATTGTCATAAATGCCCAGAAAGGCAAAATATTAATTGTTTAATATTTATATTAATTATATGGGATTGATTGATTGATTGATTTTGTTGATGAGTCTATATTTGTTCATCAACATTTAGCCATTCCATAATTATTTACTCAGCTTAATCTGGAAAAAGCCAATAACAAAACATTTAAATTATATAATTTGCTTAAGGCATGTTTTTCCAAAGCCACAACTGAAAATCTTCGGCTACTAAATGTTACAAAAATGTTTAGCATTTATAAAAAACAAATCATCTTGTGACCTTGACTATGGTTGTGATCTTAATGGAGGGTTATAAAAGACCTTCTGTCACCTCATAGATTCCTCTGGTCATTTCTTGACACCTTAGTAAGCAGTAAGACCTTGTTACCCCCCTTTAGTTATCATGCGCTTTTGCTCCGGAGAAACTATTTCATTGTGCTTAGAACTTTGCAGTAGTTCTTAAAGTGCCAGGTATAGGGACTTTTTAGCTCCTACTTCAAGGTGGGTACTTTTCTCAATGCTCAGAATCCCTGTAAGTGACTGGTGACTGGTCCAGATGTAAGAGTACCGCGACTGGTTCAGGTGCAGTGATGAAAGTTTGTAGTGATTGGTCCAGATGCAAGTGCATATGTTGAGCTTAACTGCTGTGTTTAAATATACTTGTACACCAGACAACAGATCCAGATGCTTGAAATGGAAAATAAAACACAGACAAATGGGCTAAGAGTGAAGTCCAGGTTTAAGTCGAGTTAAGTGAAATTTGTGTGGCTTATCTTAGTTCCTACTGGAGCTGTAAATGCAAACCAAAAAATCTCTGGAACGATAGCAGCTGCAGTTTTTATTTAATGGCTCTTTCCCTTAGGCCACAGGAGCTGCAGTACACAGACCGGACTGAACTGGTTAATGAATCTGGAAGTATTACTTGATTGGACTTATGAGTTGTCTCAGCTCCTGCTTAGTATGAGTTTTTGACACTCCTTAAGACCTTCTTCAACACTTCAACACAACCAAACAGGCTTGTTTTGAAGTGTATATGAGCTTACAACGAAGCAACATTCATGACTGATCTAAAATTGCATTGCTCTTACAGTTATGTGTTTTTAAACATCCGCGTTGTGTTCTGAGAAACAGAAAATGGACATTACCCAGGCATTACCATAGTCACAATCTTTTTATGCTACTGTAGTGTAAATATATAGGGGTTTTTCATAAATGCCTCAAAGATAGTGCTTAAAACACAAGTGGAACACTACCATCTACACAACATGATCCTGCATTTGGAAATTATGGAAATGTCCAATAAATATGGAAAATACAGTAAAGTATTGTCAAGACCCTGTCTAGTAAAAAGCCATAACACTTAAGAGGATAGGATTCAACCGTGTTAAACCATCAATGGTCCACACATGAGCTAACAAGCAAGCAAGCACATGCTCGGTAAGCTAGTGAGCTTTTGAGTGAGTGACAGACTACTTGAATTCCCGCCTCCATTTATGAATCTGCAGCATTGATTGGCTGTTGAGGTGTTAAAACAATTGTCCTACAATATTATAATGCATTATGATCTGTAAGACCTCGGCTGTTAAAGCGAATGAACGTTGTTGGGTGGCCATTCAACAGTGCGTACCTGTATTCCAACAATAGTGCATTTTCCCTTGTGTAACTGTTTTGGCTGATGCATTATGGGTTATACCTCAGGAGACTGTGCTGTTTATGTTTTGTACATACTTAATGCTGTAACTGAAAATTTAACAAAACATGACATAGAATAAATAAAATCTTCAGCCTTCAATTTTATGATGATGAATAAACTACACAAGTGGTGATTGTCTGAGATACAAATGCAAATCCCAGGCCTATCTGAAGTGTAATTTATATTTATAATATTGCAAAGTCCTACTTTGTGTTCAGCACTGAGTTATGATTAATTCCTGGTTTCCGAGCTTGGACTTGTTTTGAGAAACGGTAGGTGAGTTCAGCCATGGAGATTCACGCTCTGCTCCTGAAAGCCTTTTTAGGAACTGAACAGGCAGGAGTGGAGCTGTGTGTTTAAATGTTCATCCATTCAGCCATCAGTGTTTATGCAGTCTAAGATATGTGTGTGTGTCTGTTTGGTTAAGATGATGTGTGTATGTGCACGTGCAAGCAAGTGTGTGTAACTGGGAGTGCATGGGATCAAGGACAAGCACTGGATAAGTCATGTTTGGAGTGTACATGTATGCGTATGCACACGCTTATGTGTGGGTCTTATTAAGGATGATTGTGAAGAGAGGAAACATCTGCCTGTTTGCTCCCAAATCCAGAAGGGTAAAGGGCTAAATATGTGTCACTAATCACTAGTTCTGTTTTATTCAAGGAATACTGACCTGTTTTGCCTCTTTTTATTCTGTACCCACTTCATCTGTAGCTAATGGGTATTGCTACTAAAAATAAAAAATAAAAAAAACAATCTAACTCCAATGTGATCAGTATAATGAATCAGAATAATGGAATCAGACTACAAAACAATACAATGACATTCCAGTTACAACCCCAAAAAGTTATTACAGTTTGGAAAATGCATATAAACACATATATACTCAGCATGTTTCTTACATTTACTTTGACTTTTCTTTTACTGTAGATAGCATGAATCTGAGATATTTCATGTTTTGTTTATTAACTGCAAATCATTTCTTGATAAACATCCATCCCTGCCTTTTGAACCTGCAAGATGTTCCAAAAAATGGGCCGAGAGCAATTTAGGGCTAGTTTTGTTTTGCGATTTTAAACAGGGGAAATAAAGAAGCGTCCAGAAAAGACTTCGTCTGAGGAGCAAAGATGGGTGGAGGATCTCCCCTTTGCTACCAAATGTGTGAGAAAATGATTGAATTGCATAAAAACAACATACCTCAAAGAAAGACTGGATGGGATTAAAATATTTCTCCGTCTACATTGGCCCTGTGATGTTGGGATTTATGGGTTGTCGTGTATAATAAATAGTCACCGGCCACATTACTAAGTACACCTTGCTAGTACTGGGTTGGAGCTTCAGAACTGCTTTTTATTTTTCATGGCTTAGATTGAAAATGGTGCTGGAAACATTCCGCAGGGATTTTGGTCCATATTTACATGAGAGAATCACATCTAGCACATGCTACAATTGAATCTCCCGTTCCACCACGTCCAAAAGGTGCTCTGTTGGATTGGGATCTGGTGACTGAGGCTGTTTGAGTATAGTGAACTCATTGTTATGTTCAAGAAGCCAGTTTGAGGTGATTTGAACTTTGTGTCATGGCACGTCATCCTGCTGTAAATAGCATTCAAAAAATGGTATACTGTGCTCATAAAGGGAAGAACATAATCAGCAACAATACTCAGGTAGGCGGTGGTGTTGAAATGATGCCCAGTTGGTATTAAGGACCCCAAATTATGCCAAGAAAATATCCCCCACACCATTAAATCTCCAGCAGCCTCAACCGTTAATACAATGCAGGATGGATCCATGTTTGAATGTTGTTTCTGCCGAATTCTGCTCCCACCATCCAAATGCCACAGCAGAAAGACACGTCAGACCAGAGAACATTTTTCCAATCTTCTGTTGTCCAGTTTTGGTAAGCCTTTGCAAATGTAAGCCTCAGTTGCCTTCTCGTGGCTGATAGGAGTGCTGCCCAGTGTGGTCTTCTAGTGCTATAGCTGCTTCAAAGTTCAACGTGTTGTTCATTCAGAGATGCTCTCCTGCATACCCTGGTTGTAATTATTTGAGTTACTGTTGCCTTTCTATCAGCTCAAACCAGTCTGGCCTTCTTTTCTTCTGACCTCATTTTCACTCAGACAGCTGTCCTCATTGGATATGTTCTCTTTTTCTGATCATTCTCTGTAATCTTAAAGATCAGCAATGAAGTGCTGAAATGCTTAGACTTGCCCGTCTAGCACCAACGACCATGCCGTGTTCAGAGTTACTTAAATCACATTTGTTTTTATTTTGTTGCTACGTTTGAACTTCCATCTTGACCATACCTACATGCCTAAATGCATTGTGTAGCTCAGCTTCACCCAGGTGATTAGATATTTAGTTAAAGTGGCCAGTGAGAGTACATCATACAGGCAGGTAGCATGCACAGATGATGAGCTTGTAGGGAGAAAATGCACAAAAGTTAAAGGTCATGTTTCACAGTTCCTGCTTTGCACGATACAAAACAATATGATCCTTTGGGGCTGAATTATTTGACGCATGGCGTCTGCTACCAATATTCTCCCCCAGGCAAGTTTAGCAAGGATGTGCTCTCCAGCATCTGTGTTTATTTGTGTGTTTATGCTACGGTCCAAGGCAACACATTTAGTTGGATTATAAGACAAGGTTGTGCTGGACATGGTAATCATTTTTGAGATGTTTCATTGCACTTGGGAGCATTTTGATGCAACAAATATTTAACAAACATAAACGAGAACATGTTAGGAAATGGGATGCAGAGAACATTTTCCTCTGAAAGATACAAGAGTCCTCTTACTGAGACTATCTGTCAGTTGTGTGTTGGTGAACAAAACGCTGTTGGCAGGAGGACTGAGCCAGTTAGTGTAAGTATTAAATCCCAGTAAGGCATGTCATATTCCAAATGGTTTGGCTGAGAAACACTAGTAGCCTACTGACCAACTTCATACTTTTTTAATCCCATTGGTAAGGACATGCTGCTCGCATTGGCCTAAATGGTTGATGGTTCAAACGTTTGTGCCCATGCCAGTCATATTATAATAAGCAGTGGATAACTCTGCATTTTACCATTGCTTGGAATGTCCACCCAGGAGTAAACAGCTGTGGCACAGCTATGTGCAGTTCCATGCCCTTCTCCCACTCAGCCACCCATAACCCCTGATTGTAGTGTCTAAAAATAGTTGTTAATTCAGCCGGGTATCCAGGGGAGGAAATGATAATTAGTGCAGGACTAGTTTTGGACCCCAGTAAATTTTCTTACACTCCCACTCATGTTCCATACCAACTTAATCTAGTTTAGGATTACAGAAAGCTGGGGACTAATCGGCAGCATAGGCCGGAACTCTAGAGAGGGCAGCAATCCTTATTGGAACATACACAACACACACACACACACACACACACACACTCATTCACTCACACCAGGGAACTTCCAGCATTGACAACCAGCCAAGAACAGGACCTCTAACTTATTTTCACTTAAATGTATTTATGTTTACTCATCCAAAACACACCTGACTTATATAAAATAAATAAGGCCAGACTTTTTTTATTGCTTGTTTTGCGGATCCGCTGACTATCATATTTAAAGAATACTAAAAAAAAATATATATATATTTTTTGGTATTTCGCGGATCCACCACAGTACTAATGGTTGAAATTAAAAAAAAAAAAACAATTAAAAAAAAAACCCTTTTTCCGCCCTCCGGTGGAGAGCCAACAGTATTGTTCTGCCTCTTTTTTCCAGATTCACTTTAATTTAATTGTAGAATAAATAAATTTTATTTTGAAATAAAAATGTATTTTAATTTTTTCCTCCTTTCTTGTATTGATTCCACATAGTCCTCAAGAAATTGAAAAGTGCTAAAAAATAAAGATTTATTTAAATTTTTTTTCCTCCCTACTCAGTAGGTACATCCGAGGAACAAGCAATTAAAAAAGTCTGGCCTAAGCAGTCAAGCGTGGGGTCTCATCAGGGGCTCATATGATATCTGATGATCTCTAATTTGAATTTAATGAGGTTGAGACTGAATTCAAATACAATGTTGCCAGAGCTGGCAACTTCAGCAAGAACCCTTTCTTTGAATTGCTTGGTTTTAAGAAAGAGCCTTCAAAATCTCATGCTTCACTTTTTGCTTGTGGTTTTATATTAACATTTGAGCAAACCCTAAAATTCATGGGTTTCATTTTACCTATAGCCAGAACCTCTCAGTGCTCAATCCATTTGGCGAAGGAGGAATTCTGTTGACCAGCAAGTGTCTTCATTCAGCTTGCTACCATCGACTTGCCATGTTCATTCGCCATCTTTCCCTTCTACTCCAGCCAGCATGTGCTACTGTGGCAGGGAAACATTAGGAGCTTTTGCTAGAAACAGACATGTTTGGTAGGAACTACAGTTGTTCCAGGGTTTGGGCACCACCAGTGGTGACGCCACATGACAGTTAGTTAAGTTTTACCTTCTCCATCGTATAAAGGATTATGTGTGGACCAATAGCCACAAACTTGCATCACTCAGGGTTCCTATGCTCTGAGAAATGACCCTATTCTAATGGAGAAGCAAAATGTCCCCTATACACAAGCTTAAGAGAACTATAGTTTCTGCTGTGTGAACACAAGGGGAAGAAAGTTCTAAGAACTATGAAGTTCCTCTGGTGCAAAAGTACCTAATCCCTTTCTGACAGAGCCACTGCCAGGACTTAAACATGTGTTTCCACACTCTGCCTTATGTCTTCCAGTGTACCAAACTACATTCAATTGTGCAAAAGATGTTCAGCTACAAACAGCAGATTGCCTGTTGTGTGTGGCAATACTTAAGGAGTCCATGTGGTGTGAGGAAAGTGCACAATAAGTATGGGAAGGATCTGGGATGAGATAGACCTTCATGACTTGTTAGTAACAAAAGCCTCGTAGCTTTCCTACAAACCTAAATAAGCAAACGTTGTGCACCAAAACATGTCTTGCCCCATAAATCTTCTTTTTTTACAAAACATTCTACACATTTTCAGTATCCTATTATTTTTAGAACTAAGGTTGGATTGAATACGTCTACATAACATGAAGTATTTTAATTGTTTATCACGTGACAGGACACTGATATTACGCCCAGTCATCAAACTGTTATATATTGTTAAGAAAGGTACTGACAGGCTGAATTAGCAGGTTTATAAAGGTTCTCTCATCTCTTCAAAATGAACTGTAACCTCAGTACACGTCCACTCATGTGAAAGTGATTAGCAGTTACAATCGGTCTGCATCTTTCTTCTTTTGTCTTAAGATCTCATTGCTTCCTTTCTTGTCTCCTTCACCATCTCCCCACTGCATGTCCTTTGCTTTGGCCTGGACTCAAAACAAGCATTAGCCAAAAAGTTAGTCTGCTTTGTTCCTGATCCATTTGCCTTATTAAGCTAGCACATCTGTAACTTGTATCACTGTATAATCCCAAACTGAAAAGGTCAACATTTGCTTCAAAACCAAGGATGTAAAACAGAAAAGGGCTGTACTTGAAAAAAGAGGAATTATCTTTACCCTTTACTTGCAGACATGATCATCAAGTCGTCGTCTCTTCTTGCCTGGTACTGACAGTATGGAAAAAAACTTTTATTACTTTTATTTTTGGGGACATTTCAAGCTATGTTGTATTTTCTTCAGGAAATGGAGCTCTAGTTTTTCACATCTCACACTGAACCTCATTTTCACCCTCTCCCTGTCAGTATTATCTCTAATCAGATGCTTCCCATTTGGGTGGGAGAGTGGCACAGTGGTTAGTGCTGCCCTCTCACAGCGGCAGAGATACATAAATAATTCTTCACCAGGAGTTGGATGTTCTCTTAGTGTCTAGGTTTTCTCCAGGTCCTCCGTTTTACGCCCACATTCCACAGAGATGCATTAGGCTATTTGGTCACTGTAAAGTGGTTTCGTGTGAGTGAGCTGTGTTGTGTTGCAGGATAGGCCCCCCGTGACACTGGGTTGAATTAAGTGGGCATGAATATAAACGGATGAACAAACTCAGTTCCTCCTAAGCGTAGTGTAATACATGCCAACTACCAGTTTATGAGGCTAAAAGTCAACATGTGTTTCCTCCAAGACTGCTGAACATGCTTTTATGAGTGTGACCCGAAATCCCTTGAGTTCAACAATACTGTCATGCGGAGGTACCCTCAGTGTTCATGTGCTCCCACACACCCTGACACCTTGACCCGATAAATACATCTGGTGAGGTAGAAGGCAGACAAACATGAACTGGGAACTCCTGCTCGGTGGAACAGAGGCCCACGACCTTTAAGTCAAACTTGCCCTTAAATTGGGGAAACTGAAACTGCAGAGTTAGAAACATAATCCAAACAACCCCAGCAGAGGTGTGATACAGCAGAGCATTGACTCCCAATGATGAGCCACTGTGTACCTATAAAGTATAAATTAAACTATAAAAAAATGTAACTATAAAAACAGTTATAAATAGTTATTTTAATTCTCAGGAGGGTAAATTGTGAATCCATTAACCCAGTCCCCTAGACCACGGGAGTACAGAAGACCTCTGGTGAGGCTCAAGCAAGGACGGACACAAACCAAAGGACTCCTGACTGGTGGGACATGAAGGCCTTGCCTGTGTGGCATTTACCTGTCATAATGATGTTGGTTGTTGAGCCACATCATCCTTCATGGCTCTCCTTTAATGCTTTTACCCTTCCAAAAGAGCCTGCTGTGCACTTCCTATATATGTTCCCTTCCGGGTTCACTTTTGTTTGGCATTTCCCGTTGCCCAGTTTCCTGTCATCCTGTTGTCTCAGTGTTTGTTATCTGGTTAGTGGGTTATGAAGTTGTGTTTACCCAACATCCACACAAAATTATAGGGTTTATGCACATACACTTTTCTACATAGGTTCCCAGGTCTCAGTTCCCTCTGTGTGGGGTCTGGTTCTGCTGGTCCTGTAAACTAGGGGTGGCACATTACAGAGACCAAAAAATTTGGAGAAGAAACCGTTTGTACTTAGTTAGGAAAAGGAAATTAATTTCTTGTGATACCTTGTTTAGCCGAATACAAACAAAAGATGAAGGATGTCATAATATTTCAAAAGTGGATGGCTGTTGCATCACTGATAATCAGTCATGTGGCCTTTTAACAGCAGGGCATACTGTTTACTCCAGAACCCTACATAGGTCTTAAAAGCTGTTTAGTTGTTCACTATTGAAGAAATTATGACAATTACCCTTTAGACTTTAGAGCAATCCTCCTACTGCAATGTTTCTGGGACGTAGGAACATTTGCAAACGCATGCCAAACTCCATGCAGACAGCAACCAGAAAGCTGAGTCTCGGCAGCTGTATGTAATCAATGCCACCAGGTCTTCCAGCGTGCAAATATATGATTAATTGTCTGCGTATTTCATGGTGATAATAAATGATAAAGCATTAATTCAGTCATCCTATAAAGGAACAGTTATAATTAAATAAAACATTCTTGTATAGTGCTTTTAAAAACAGATATATATGTATTTCATCTACGCTACCCAAGGAGGTTGTCCCATGTCTCCCAAATCCTCAGCATCTGTATCTTTTGACTGTTGCCTCAGTTAAATCTGTGGTCCTATATATTTGTGAAGCTGCTATGAAGCAGTGTTCCAAAACCTGAGCCAAGACCCCAAAGAAGCAGTGATACCGGCGATGCAAAGACCCTGAGAGGAACGAGGCAAAGACAAGGACCCCAGATTTACCATCTAGATACAGTAAAGCTGTTTTAGTTGAATTGTAAATGAGAAAAATTAATTCTTGCTGTTTTTGCAGGGTTGCCAAAGCCATGAAGGTGGCTCTGTATGAAACGCCTGCAGGCTGGAGGTTTTTTGGGAACCTGATGGACTCGGGCAGGTGCTCCTTCTGTGGCGAGGAAAGCTTTGGAACAGGTGACCGTTTTTTTTTTGTACCACAGACAGACACGACTATCTGTCTGCTGAATGTCCTTCTAAGACTTTGTGTCTACAAATCCTACCAGTAGCTGTGTCAAAACATTGAGTGTTACAGGGCTCATAATTTCCCTGACAGTGAGCAGCAGCACCTCAGCAAGGCCTCACTGTCACATTTATGTGTTAGACTTTAGCCACAGTGTGAACCACGTCCATTCTTCTGCTATAAAAGGAAGACGGGGCAGTGAATCATCTGACTTTGAAAAGAGAGAGTGCTCTCTGCTGGCACTCGCTTCCGTGCACCGAAAAAACTCCTTTGTTGATGAGTCATGACAGAGAAAAAGAACGGTAGAAATAGGAGTCCATGTTTACAGACAGCTGCAGATTGTGCTGCTCTAATCCCATATATGGGCATCATACCAAGGAAAACCATTCACTACATCGGGTCTTGGGAACGATCCACTATTTTTGTTTAGAGGTTTAATCTCACTAATCATGGCCTCATAAATGGGCCATTTGTCAGCCATGTTGATATGAGACACATGCTAGAATAAATTAATAGACAGACTGGACGTAAGGGCAGCGATGCAAACAGTGTTGGAACCAAGGAACCAAGGAAGGTTTAATCCTTGTCTCCAGTTTGTTCTCCAAATGGATTTTCCCCACCTAATCCACCATCCACCTATCCAATGGCTACATTTCTGTCTATCACTACAAGATAAAGTGTCTACAGCTATTAAGATATAAAGAAGAGATTTTAGTGCTACTCACCCTTGGTGTGGACATATTGTTTGAACTTTCTAGAACGTGTATGAGTTAAAACTTGTGACTTGTATTCCCTTACCAGAAGAAACACGGGAGTATGTGTTTCACAATATATCTCGCTCAGCGCAGATGTCTGCAAAAATTGTGTTTTTTTTTATCATATATTATGAAAATAGCTAACCACGGGTGCAAAAAAGATTAGTGATAACAGCCAAACCAAAAAGGAAAACAGTAAGAACCATGGTAGTGCTTAATGTGTTTTATAATAAACAATAGTTCCTGTATTTCAAATAATTGTTCATTCCTTCACCTTCTTATTCGATTTGTCCAAGTCAGGATCATGGGAATGGATGTGCTTAGCCAACAGCACAGGCCACAAGGCACGAACAACCCTTGACAGGGTGCCAATCCATCGTAGAGCAGATACACTTACACGCACTGGGCACTTTGGAAACACTGTTTCACATAATACACATGTTGCAATGTGTGAGAAAACCCACCTGGAAATGGGGAGGACATGATGCCTTGCAGTAGGGGCTATAAAAGTTTCTCTACATGGATTCTAGGAACTACAATAGTCCCCAAGCGCTTATTGTGGACAGAGGCAGGCTGCAAAGGAAGTTGAATGATGCTATAAGAAAATGATCTAAAAACATTAGATATAGAATAAAAAATGGATTCAAAGTGGAAAACTGTGCTATTTTGAGTGGCCAGGTCAAGACTGTAATAAACCTGTGATGTCGATTCACCCATTGTAGTTTTGCTCAAACAAGAGGTGTTAGTGAAACAGTAAAGACAAAGGGTTCTTTTTGACAACAGGTTCAGACCATATTCGGGAAAAGGATGGCCTGTGGACGGTGCTGGTGTGGTTGTCCATCATGGCTGTGCGCAAGCAGGGGGTGGAGGAAATCGTGAGGGACCACTGGGCCAAACTGGGTCGCAACTACTACTGCAGGTAATGGTTCACACAGACAAACTTTCATGTTAACACGGGGTCACACTGGTAACCCTGTAAAACACTGAGTATTGTCTGGGGTGTTAATTATGCCAGCACTTTTATTATTGTAAACCATTTTCCATAAAATTTGATTCAGATTTTTTACCCAGTTTTTTCATGTTTTTGGAAACGTGATCCATACAATTTGAACCATAGCCTTCAGAACAGAGTACCATTTTGTTTAGGATTAAAAGGTTCACTTAAAGTGAAGTACTGCAAGCCAGCAATCTGTCATTCACAGAAAATCTGATTTTGATTTTAAAAACAAATTTGGGCTGTTTTCACTCCAGGAGAACTCAAGTTTTCTCCTCAGAGCTTCACAGAAACCCCCAGTCTCCTACTTCCTATTCTGTTCTGGCACTGTCTCACTGTTATTTAACTGTTCTCCCTGTGAGAGAGCTAAATGTGCCAAGAGTTCAAAAAGCTCTGCATATTCATTCTTTTCCATATTCCCATACTTATTTCCCACAGCATCAAAGATAGAGTCTGACACTAATGTTCAGTTTACACGTCACAGTCATTTTCACTCTCTGCTTACACTGATCAAATTAAATTCCTCTATCAGAAGAAACAATTACTGACATGAAGCCTGGGAAGGGTTTTCACATTATTTGAAGATGTTTGGTCACACACTGAATTATTGTCTTTTGCAAAAGTTCAGCTCGAATTGTATTTTGCTTTGATCTCGAACGAGAGCACAGCCTTTGCAGGGAACAATTTTGATTTATCTCTGCACATTGTAATGCATATAAATAGGTAAACATTTGGAACACATTTGAAGATGTTGAAATGTATTGTAAAAATATGCAGTAAATCCTGTGTGTTTGTCTCGAAAACTAAATGACTTTGCAATTCTAAATTTGCAATGTTTAATTTGGAACACCACTGATATGCCCTCATGTGCTTGATCACTTTTTGACTGGATTTGAGTCCGACATTGTACTGTTTATGCTAAACTCCTAGGTTTGATTATGAGCTTGTTGATCCCCGAGCTGCGTTTTACCTAATGAGAGATCTGGAGGCCATGATCACTGATAAAGCCTTCGCCAATCAGAAGTTCGCTGTTGGCAGCAACGTCTTCAGCGTGGAGAAAGCTGACAACTTTGAATACATCGACCCAGTGGATGGCAGCGTTTCAAGAAACCAGGTTAGTGTCCGCTTTGTTTGTTTGTTAATCATTGTCAGCTGAAGGATGAATTAGTGCTCTACATTGGTTGAAAAAAAAGTTGAACAAACACAGTTTGTAGTTGCAATAGCTTGTTTTTGACTGGACAAGCCTAGATAAATGAGTCACCAGGGGCCTATTGAAATGCAGCTGGAGATGTTGGGAAATGTCAACAGTGCCCACTCTTGAGTAGTGGTTTAGTTCCTGTCCGTTGCAAGTGGGGTTGGTTCTTCCAAAATTTTAAGAACCCCCTAAAATTGACATTTTTGATTCCACTTATCGGTTCCTACCAATGCATTTTATGCTTTAAAAACATGGCTTTAATTAGTTCAAAAATATGGGTGTATTAAGAAGGCACCTGTCTGTCTGAGCAGGTGTGGCATATTATCATGTACCTCATCACGTGGTTATGTTTTGATAACCTCCACTAGAACATTAGTGGACGGTTGACGATCAAAAGCGCTCAAACATTTGGCTCCACTTTTGCAAGAAAACGCAAAATACAATATGTGTGTGTGAAGTTGGTCTGTTTTTGAACCTCCAACATGGTAACACATCTAAAGCAATAACAGGATATTGAGTTTCTGCAGTGTACAAGTTTGACCAAATACTGTCTCCTAGCCCAAATGCCTATCCCAAAGATTAACATGATTTAATAAGATTAAAAAATGGTTTTAATAAAACCAAACTTAGAACTCATTTACTACTGGTCATAATTAATCTATACTGAAGAAATGACAAACCTGTGATCCAATTGTAACTAAACTTTTGGCGCATTCTTTCACTGTTTTGAAGTCGAAACTTGGAATCGATAAGCACCTGATTTAATAAGGATAAAAATCAGAATCGATAAAATGCAACCGATACGCAACCTGTTACACTCTGAGTACAATAACTGCAGTAAATGTACTTCAAAATGTAGTGAAGTGCTTTATGCCACTGTCATTAATAGGTGGTCTAGTTCCTGTTCAACTTGTAGCCAATAATCAGATATGTAGCTATTTTTAAAATGACTTGTCAGCTGTTGCTGTTTTCCGTCTTATCATTCTTTTACTGAGCCACACACACCAACACACACAAGCACACACAGGCACACTTAACACAGTGAGCCTCCACCCCGTGTTTGAGTGTACCCAGCTGACTCCTTCCGTTTCACCCAGGAATGTATGGAAAACCCCACTCCACCCCTCTGTGTCACAACTGACAGCTCTTTCTCTCTCACACACAAACACCACAAACACAATCCTCCATTCCCAGACTCTTTCACCACATCCAAAACTTTTACACATTAATTTCAGGTATTTTACTCAGTAGCAGTTTATGTGTGTGAACCTTCTCCACAGTTTAAATCTCTATTACGTTGATGTACAAGACCTAATACAATTCCCAGAGCTCATGTGGGAGGGAAAGCAGACAACTACTAACATGATTAGTCTACAGCAATAGCACACTGTAGAGACACAACAAGATGATCTTAAAACTAATTCCTCTTGGGATTGCCTTTATTTTCTGCACATATATTTTGGGACAACTGGA
>JAUZSU010142183.1:0-15428 GCA_034780255.1 Parotocinclus maculicauda | reverse complement strand
CAGGTTCAGCGTGTGGTTGTTAGCTAACAGGTGTGCTGTAGACAGGTGTCTAAATGTTGCCACGGTAACAACTGGTCCCAGTTCAGGCTTCAGTCTGCAGGTGCTTTGGTTAAGTCTCACTGTGGTCCTGAATTCAGGTTTCAGTGAGGTTGTGGGCATAAGTAATTTAGAGTTTGTCCACAGTGACTCTTACAAAGACCTTTACTCTTTTAGGAAGGTTTACTTGAGCTAGTTTCAAGTTGGTGGTGTGGTGGTTCGCATGCTGGCCTCACAGCTCCAGTGATGCCTGGTTTAATTCGTATTTCAAACTCTTAACTGTTCTCCCAGTGGCCCAGGGGGTTTAGTCTGGGTGCTCAAACTTAGTACTGTATCAGAACAATTTTACTATTAATAGCTTGGCAGGTTTGGGTTTTTAATGGTTTGAGGTGCTTAATGAAGGGATACGAAAAAAAGTTCCAGGCATTGAAATGAAAAAGACCAAGCATATGGACAGTTATATTAGTCTTATATAAGTCTGTTAACACACTGTTGTTGTGGCCATCTTGTTTTTGTGAAAGTGGTCTTAATTTAGTCTGAGTGATGATAAAGTTTTACATTAATTTCTCACTTGGGCAGTACACACGTTCCCCTCCACAGCATCACAGATCTCTGGTTTGATCCCAAACTAGGACTCCACTTGTATAGCGTTTCCATGCCCTCTCACGTTCCAAAGACATATTAGATAAGTTGGCCACTAAAAATCGGCCAAGTACAAATGTCTGACTAGTATTGTCATGAATAGCCATTGATGCTGCTCCAGTGTTAAATAAAATACACAAACAAATACTTTACCCCATACCTGCAGATGTATCAGGCATGCCATTCTCCAAATCATTTATGTGAGAGCGTTAAAAAGAGTTGCAAAAAAAGTGTGGGTTTGTGTTCTTTTGCAATATGTTCAAACCGTACAGGAGCTTGTCTGCCATATGGACCCATATCAGTTTCTGTCTGCTCACAGTAGTGAGAGAAGTACACCCTAAGCAAAGAAAACATTTCACACTTTTTTTTGGCACCAAACAGCAGCTATTTTATGCAGGCCAATAATAATTTAACGAGGTTTATACTGCACCTCAGTGGGAATAGAGTGATTAAAACATTTTTATTCCCCAGCCAGTGATCTGTTTGAGATCAATAATAAAAACAGAAGAATATTATGGCCAGGTAATCTTCTGTAACCAGATACCTGAATACTCTGATGTTTTGGCTGATTGTGTCACAATGGACAATTTAGCTAATTCAACGTAGCAGTTGTGACAGTTTGCACATTTGAAGTCTGATGTACATTTAGACTTTAAAAACAAAAGCAGGGAGATCGACAACTCCTATAAAATGTGGAACCTACATGAACTCCTTGTCACAGACTGCTGGGCCTTTCCAAAGTATTGTCAAAGTCAAACTATAGGCAGCTCATGTGCACTAACCCTTATAGTCTGTGGTGAGTGTTAAAATGCATTTAGCAGGAGCACTTTTCCACAAGTTTTATAGTCGAACTGCTTCTGGGTTAATAGTCTTGCTCAAAGCCCCAGCAGTGATAGTTTGGCACTGTACTTTTGAACCCTGTACGTGAACGGTGAATAGTCCAGGACATTAACTGCTGTGCCACCACAGTCCACATGCATTTAGCGCAAAGCACTTTGGAACATGTAATCTTATAACATGATTCATAAAGTGTGCACATTTTCTAAAAGATTGATTTTATTATAAGGTAGAATATTTGGTATTCAATTTTAAGCTTCAGTTTTTTAAAATCTTTATATTGAAGCATTCATACGAACATAAAACACTAACTCCTGTCTTCAGATATACTGCAATCAAAACTTAATAATCAACATAAATAATCAAGCATGATTAAGTTTTGCCTAGCTTGTTTTCAGAGGTTCTGATCAGTCACCATGAAGACCTCGGTGTCAGAAATGAGAAAATGTGATCAGGACGTTTTTGGTCTGCAGATTTGTAGAGGCGGAACATTTGAAGACCTCATTCGATTTTTAAATCCTGTCTTTAAAATGACTATTAAACCGTTCTTGCCTTCTCATTTCTTTACCAAACAGGCAACCAGCAAGTGCTAAGTGGTATGACAGACGAGACTCTGTCTTTATTGAATTCTGTGTAGAAGACAGCAAAGACGTTGATGTGAAGTTTGAAAAATCAAAGCTAGACTTCAGGTTGGTGGTAATTTGGTAACTCTAGAAGTGAAGTGAATTTCTTGTCTCTGTATTTGGTTGTCATTTCTCAGCTTTATCTGTTTTCCTTTTAGTTGTGTAGGTGGAGTTGATAGCATCAAATATCATAATGAAGTAGAACTTTTTGATGGCATTGACCCAAATGTAAGTATTTGAGCAGTTTGTGTTAACTTCTTCTTCTTCCTAGAGCAACTGACTAGCATGGCATCTGCACAGCTCTATTACATGGTACAATGAATCAGTTTCCCTTTCTGTTGCAGGAGTCAAAACACAAACGTACAGACAGGTCTGTGTACTGCTGTCTAAGAAAAGCAGAGCCTGGCAAGTCCTGGCCTAGGTTAACAAAAGACAAAACAAAGGTATGAATGCCTTTTATTACTGAGTTAATGACTTGTTGATCATAGATTGTCTGATTGTCTGTCTGTTCAGTAGTATTGCATTGAATGTTTTTGTTTATTTCCCTGTAGTTTAATTGGCTCAGTGTGGACTTTAATAACTGGAAAGACTGGGAAGATGATTCGGATGAAGAGTTGTCTAGCTATGACCGGTTCTCAGAGGTAAGTGAAAATGCTAAGGAAATGCATTAGTACTTTAAAATGGTTTACTCAGCGCAATCTTGCTGATTTATATTCCTGCAGATGATGAACAACATGGGAGGGGAAGATGACCTGCCTGACATGGATGGTGCAGATGATGTAAGAATTTATTAAGCGTGATATAGCTTTACTGCACATTCACACTCTGAATTTTTGAGACTAACCAGTAAAAAAAAAATGTTTTGTTAGATTGTGGTGCTTTGCACAATTGTATAAAAGGGTAAGAGATCTTAATGTTTGCCTACCTCCTCACGCAGTGGATTCATTCAGATGTGACAGCAGCCACAAGTAATTTAGCCGCTGCATTTTGTTGATGATCACTGGAAGATTTGTTTCATGAACTCCTTTCTGGTACTCTTGGGGCAGTTGTAAGATCAGTTAGACCACTCCTAGACTATCAACAAGACAGGGTAGCCTTATCATTACCATTGTGCACTTTGTGTAAAAGCAAAATTATCCCATCACTGAAACTGAATTCCAACCACCAGTATCTGAATTCCTGGTGTCTGATTTCCTGCTGTCATTTTAATTTCCCTTTTCTCTCAAAGCCACTTGACTTGCTTTAATGCAAACCTGAGGGATTCAATTCTGGATCGTGTATCAATGGAACTTAACTGATATAGTTTGCCTTCGAATGGTGTTTTGATGCTTGAGTGCATTTTACACTTCTGTCGTGTCAGTAAGATGCTCCGCATTAGGCTTATACAGCAGTTTTTCTAAGCTAGATTACATTCAGTTACACATAATTACACTAATGCAAAAGTGTATTAGAAGGTTCCCTAAGGGGATACAGCATATTAGCACGCCTACATGCATGCAAGGGAAATCAATCAACCTAAATGTATGGGCTGCAGTAGTATGGACTGTGTTCAGGGTTCAAATCCCACCTCTGCCAAACTGCCACAGTTGGGTCCTTAAGCAAGGCCCTTAACCCACCATTGATTGAATTGTAAGACTATATGAGTAGTAAGTTGCTCTGGAATTGGCACTAAATAAATAAACATGCATGCGTAGGTGGGGGGCTTGTTTATTTTGTTGTAAATATTTATTTCTGCATGGCGCACACAACTTCGAGAATGAGGGAGAGGTATATGGCAAGCAAATAATTCAGATAACGAGTTTAGAATGTACAGTGAAAATGATTAGCTAGTTATACACACCACTGAATACACTGTGTGTGTGTGTGTCTCACTCTTTCTCTCTCTCTGTATATATATTTATTTTTCTTATTTTTGTATTAGTCTCTAATGATGTGATTTTGCTTTAGAATTAGAGATATTCCAATATTCACACTATATTGTTTATGTTCAGGACAAAACGAAAGTGCAACTTTTAGATGCTTCTGGAATCTTTTTTTTTTTTTTCCCTCAAATCCATTAGATGGTGCTCCATCACTCTTCTTTTATAATGGCTTAGCATCTGTTTTTTTAAGAGGGGAAATGAAATGATTTCACTAAAACCATTTGCTCAGTTCTGGATGTGGATACTTGAATGGTAAAATTTTTTGATCAGTCTGTTTAATTTGAGCTCGTTACAGAGTAGAGATGCATCTTTGTTTTTGATATGCATGTTGAATTTATGTACTTGTTTGTGCTTTTTTTAATTGCAGGAAGAATCTGCAGATAGCGATGATGAGAGTAAGTACTTTTGTTCGGATCCAAACTAATGTTTGTTCTACTTGATCATGGAATCATTTTCTGTATAACCAAAGTAAAAAAAAACATTAATGGGATTCTAGACTAATGTATTTAAGTTTTTCTCTTACAGTGGGTCCCAGTTACTAAATGTCATTTGTTAAATTGCAGCTACCAGTCAGTCTTTAAAAGCTCTAAAATGTCTCACACTACAGTTCTGAGCTGTAATCATAACACTATGACACCGATTAACTTGCTTGTTGGAGAGTACTAACTGTCCGTTCTGTACACTTGATTGTCTAGTGTCTCTTTTGAATTAAGATTGGAAATTATATTAAAAATGTAGCAAAAGTAATGCTCTGTTGGGCACTGGACCATTGATCTTGATCTTAAAAAAGTAAAAAAAAGAGTATATTTGAGAAATAAATCGTTTATATGTTTGTCTCTTACAATGTATTGTGTATTTTTTTCCAATGGTTACATTATTACAGTGTTGTGTAATTACCATCTGGAACAGCTTCTAATGTAACAATTATTTATAATGATAGCTTTATTAATTAAAATCAGTAAATGTTGTGGTTAAATCAGCATAACATTCTAGCAGTCAGTCCACCATGACATGCTCTCTTTAAAACAGTGCTGATTTTCTGTGATTTAAGGTGTTGGCCTGACAAGCTCTAACAAGCTACAGCGTAGATGATGTCTTTCTAGCAATAAACTGCCTACATTTTTAGAACAAATGTTTGGTCTGATCTGCATGTACAATAACTGCTCATATTTGTCTTATTTACAGAGATGCCAGATCTTGAGTGAGTGTGTAACAGAAGACATAATGTGGAAGAAAACAAGAATCATCACTTAACTGTTATTTGAATAAGGGTAGTAAGAGTTGGTAAACAATTAATTAAAACACAAATCAACAAACAAAAAGGCCTAAATCTGAGCAGTTTTCCAAACTAAGTGTCACATCTGGAACATACCATTTGTGTCATCAGCACTTCTTTCTTTACCTTTTTATTCTGCATGGACAATTGAAGTTCATCATGTGTCGTGGATCTATTTACTCGACAGCGACGTCTCTGTCTTCACCAATTCCCCAGTATCAATGAGGTCAATCATTATACAGTGTACTCACTTTGTAATCCCAGTGTCTAATAGGACTTGTTTTGCTCACACATTACACCCCATTTACTGATTTGTTTTGGTTGCACAGAAAAGTTGTTCATTGTTTTAAGAATTAAAATCCAAGTCGTGTATGTGTGTGAGAGTGAAGCAAGTATTTTCAGGCATGTGCATCTTTATTGAAATGCAAAAATTAGCCAAACTGTACGGAATCTAAAAATAGCTTGATCTGAAGTTGATGAACTTGCTCGTTCTGCTTTGTTTGTAATCACTAGTTCTAAGTAAGGTATTATCCCTCTAGGTTGATATGTAAATCCGATATGTTCAGAATACATAGTCCCGTCTGTACAAACGTTCCAAAAAGGATTTTCTTAGTCATCTTACCTGAAAGTGTAGCAGGCATCTGAGCACTAATATCTTCCATGTATGTAAAGTGAAGTGATATAATGTAAGCTTCACCGCTGTACAGAACAAAAGGGTAACTTCTCAATAGCTGACCAAATTGTGTTTGCACTCCTAATATCAATGCAATGTGACTAAAATGTTTTATGTTGTGCTAACCTGTCAGCACAGGTTAAGGAACTTCAGTTTGTTAAATGCAGTGGGGTTTTTGTCTACGTATTTCTAATAAACTGTCTCTGAACAACAGCGTCATACGTATTGAATAACGTGGAATTAAAACCAACTGAGTCTCACATTCATTTGGCAGGTTTTGTTTTTTAATCGGATATAGCTCCCACAGCACCCTGGTTCCTGCATAGAACCTCAACACTTAAGCTTACTGAGATAGTAAAGAGAAACAAGGGGGCTGTGCTGATTGAGCTAAGTCCAGTAATGATTAATAGTACATAAAATAAGATTTATTTTACATTTTTTAATTCTAATTCTTGTATTCAAAGCAATGTTCCATCATTTCTGCCTACAATCAAATTTGGACCCATTTAAGTTTCCAGGTCAGATCACTTAAATTTAAAATTAATTACTTAAAACCTTATCAGTCCTTAAAAGTCAGCTCAATCTCCAGATTTCGACATCTTTCAAGTTCCCTACATTTTTCGTAGCCGGTTCTACCTGAAATTTGATCGCCTTTAACAAGATCTGCAAGTTCTAAGAATCCTGTTCATTGTCTTTGGCTGAAATCTGACTGAAACACCACAGACATTACAAATTTAAACAAAGAAAAACCTTTGTGGTCATGGTGGGACCTATCCCTTGAGGAAATGGGGTTGAGTAGATATGGAGATGATCCCACTCTCTCCCTCAGTCTAGCAATCGGGTGCATGTGACCCCTGACTTGGCAGGAAGGTGAGGCCAGGACTAAAACCCACAGCTTTGTGATTGTTTACTAGCACATTAGATTGCTGCGCTCACCAACTGTTCATTCTGATTTCTTTGGATCTGTTGTCTGGGCAAAGGCATTAAACCTAATCTGCCAGCTGAATGACAAAAACATTTATGACAGTGGAAAATACTAAACCAAAATTGCAACTGCAAGAGAATAGGCCATTCCTGTGGCTCACAAATAAGAGCCAACTGCTGGAGCTCCTGGGTTTGGGCTGTCTGGGATAAAAGCACAAGGGTTAAGACCAGGAAATCAATTTTTAAAAAGGATTTACAAACAAGTAACGTGATTAAAGCTCAATACACTTCCTCTGAGTAAATACTGAGATTTTTACCTTTCTGAAATAATTTAATTCCTTTTTTTAATCAGAGGGAATTTATTAAACTTAAGTAAAATTAGATCTTTTTAAATATACTGATCACAAAAATGAGCAGGTACTACAAAATGAAATATCCCCTCATTTTTGTGAGCATTGTACATCTTTGTCACTCTCACAATTTTGTCACTCTTCTCACTGAAATCTGTTTCCTATCAACTCAGCAGTGTAACTGGAATAACTGAGTGTCATTATTATTTTTTATGTATTGTATGGTGTATTTACTACCCAACAAATGTCTGAGGTTTAGATTGGATCTTCCCCTGTTTGTTGTCCTGTGAATTCTGGAAGAGGCTCCATCTCACCCTGGGACCTTAAAAAGGATCAGTTTTAACACGTAAAAGAGTTGTATCTATGTCTTATATACTGCTCACAAAAATAGGGGCTATTTAAAAATGAAATATTTTACATGATACATTTACACCGATAAGCCATAACAACCAATCACGTGGCAACCCATTCTCTGACTAGTCAAGGCACAGACTCCTGAACACCTCCGACGATGGCATGCAGTGTGGCACCAAGTCGTTAACATTTAGTTAACCGTATTAAAATACCACCTTTTCACGCTCTGTAGCTTCTTTTGTTATTTTTTTTTAGTTATCTATCCGCATGCCAAACAAACCGATACGCCTTTTGTCCAATAGGGACGCTTATCAGGCAACGTCACTGGTTGTATTCCAAATTGCGTTAAGTCCCCTACACTACGTAGGGTTTGAGCCATGACATTATGACTGGTGTACCCTATTTAGTGCACTGTATTAAGCAGGATGATCATTTTAGGATTAGGCATTTTATCGAGGAAGTTATAGTCCTTATCTGCATATGTTTGAAACGGAGTGTGTAGAAACAGGGGGAAGGTTCGATTTAGTTCACGTTCTGATAGTTCTGTTAGTATTTTTGTCCGTTTCTGAGCATTAATATATCTGACGTGAGATATTAAATGTGTATTGGTGCGTTTCTGAATCTAGAATGTCTGAATTAAAGCCCTGCAAAGTGTGTAACTTTAACCGTCAGAAGTCTTATGGGACGGTGGTGCCGTTACTGAGTCAGCTGAAAGAAAAAGGTAAGTGATTTATATAATCTAAATACACAGTCAACTTTTCAATTAATAAATGCAAGTTTAATTTAATAACCGAAGCGTTTTTTTGTTATAATCCGCGGCGTGGTTGTTAGGTGATTATTAGCGTGGTTGCCAGGTATTTGGGAATGATGCATTCAGGATTTGCTTGTTTTCTTGTTTTCTCCCGGGTTTGTTTTGGTCGAAGTCATGCGATCTGGTGAGAAAAGGCATTAAGAGAATAAGTCTAAACTAAAAGTTTGTTATTCACTCAAACGAGATGTTTATTGCAGTCAGAGGAGCGAGAGTGACTTTAGTATATTTAGTAGACGCCCTTATTCAGAGTAACTTACAGTTGTACCGTACATACAGTTGTGTGTTAAAGGTTTTACTCAGGGACCCAGCAGTAACACGTTGGTAAAAATGGGATTTAAACTCTGAATATTCTCTTGCGTTCATTGTACACATCATCTTTATGAACATTTTATACAGTTTAACAAACGCTCTTATCCAGAAACTGACTTACAACTGATGCAGTTTTACAATCCAAGCAATTTTGTGGGCACAGATGGGATTAGAACCCTGGACGGTGTAGTCCAGGACCTTAACCACTAGGTCACCACAGTCCCACGAGTGTCCTACATGTAAACTAGAGTAGGGTTGTGAAAGACAAGAAGTGTCCACTGAAACAGAGCAGGTCAGACAACATTGCAGAGTTTATACAGCAGTTTGTCCAGTTAGAATTAGAAATTCAGATCCTATTACCCCTTCTAATTCAGTTTACCAGGCCTGGCTTCTTGTTAAGTAAATTATTAATTACAAGGACCTTCTAATGTTGTAAGAAACCCTGTGTTGTTTGAACATGGATCAGTAAGGGGAGGCAGCACATATAAGGAGTGGAATTGGTGGCCAAACATCTCGCGCCGATGCCAGTCTGATTCGCTGCTTCTGCTACTCTCTTGCTGATTCACCTGGCCGGATCATCTCTCTGCATGAGGTTCCTTCAGTACCCTCACCCCCCCCCTCAGACTGTATCGTTGGTACTCTGATCAGGGGCGCTGGAGTCGTGGGTTACTATTTTACATGCCACATGAGTGCTCATTAAATATTAATATTGTGCTAGTTTTATTATTATCTTAAGCAGGAAAAAGATCACAATTTGAGTCACGTTGGTTAATTTGTTCAGCCGAATGTTTGTTTAGGACGAAGCCTAATGGTTTGCTGTAAGAAGCTGATAATGTTCTTCTGGTGTTTTGCTATAGATGTTCTGGTCTGAAAAACAAATCAAAAGAACCAGAAAAGATCTTAAAATAAATTATTCTGGGTTTGTAAGAGGACCAATAATGACTTGAAAGCTATTATAACTGTTAGATCCTGGTCAGAAATTAGAAATGTCCAGGTAATGTCACAGATTGCATAAGTTCTGGGTGTGGAAATGCCAGAAAACGAGCTCGAGATTAAATAGTAATAAATAATAATAAATGATAATGGATCATGGTTAGGGTTGGGGTATCAAAGCCCAAGGCTCCAAAGCAGAATTTAATTCCACTAATGGGTTCCTAACTCATTTTATGTTGATGGTGTTTCTAGTTTATTGTTTTAGGACATGAATTAAGTTCCACGTTAAACATTTTACTGGAGGTGAAGGTAGACCGGAACGGTCCGGTACCACGAAAACATTTGGTTTTATTACGCAGTGCCGGAAAAGAAGCAAATCAGCTGCCACATTCAAAACGGTCAGTCTTTTAGCAGGGAGAAACATCTACAAACTCAGCTCTCCTAAATCTCTGGTCAGTTACTAAGTTGTTTTAATTTGCGTCTGAACAGTCCGTGCTGTTCTTTACTGCTAATAAGCTAACGTTAGGTTAGCGCTAGCGTCCCGTGCTACAGCTGACTGATATCCGGTGTTGTGGGGTAGAAGGGGGACTGTTGTTGCAAAATGTCCCACGTAACATGTGTAATAGATTAAGGTGTGATAGTTCATTATGTAATGTTTTATTTCAACAACTATGAAGTAAGATAAACAGAGCTTTATAAACAGGGAGCTACATAAAAATGAAAGTGACTTTATAGAAAAATAAGCCTTAAATCACTTAGCCCTTTTATTTTAAAATGGTCAACAGTTATTCAAAGTTTCAGAGAAGCCAGAACTGAAAAAGTAAACAATGCCAAGACTTTAAAATCGTTTTTTTCCACTGAGGGAACGATATGAAGCAATAGAGGTTTAATTGAAAACTAAACAAGATTTTAAAATGGCTGTTTGTACTAGCTTTCAATGGCAACAAAAAGTAGGATGTAAAAATGATGAGTTTTGAAGATGAGATATGAAAAAAACAAACCTTCTGTCACCATTTTGGAATTGATAAGCAGATAAAAAGCAGCTGATATTCAACCCTGGGCTCGATGGTGTGTGATTGTTTTTTTGAGGTTTTTTTTGCATGTCTTATAGTCTATTAATAGATAAATAATAAATAGGTTTAAGAGTTAAATATGCAGGTTTTCTATCAGTATTAAGTCAAAGTTGTGTGGACGTGACAGCTGTGTTATATTGAGCTCATGGTGTATAATTTCTGGTTTTGTGAATGACTTGGACGCTCCTGAATCGGCTTTTAATATTCCACATCCTAAATCTGTGGTTGCTGGCTTTGTAATAGGATTTCAAGATTATAATAGCTCTAGTTATCTTAATTCTATTTTGTGTTTCTATATGAGTATTACCTAGACAGCAGGGCTCCAGGATGCATTGTGGGAAGAAGAAGAGCCAGTGGGGGGAGTGAAGCGAAACAGTTTTGTTTCTGTATTAGTTGTTATTTTTAAGCCGTTTAGCTTGATGGTTCACTTAATTTAATCCAACCAGGAAATACAGACTTTAAGCAGCAACAATATATAAACAATATAAAAATAGTCTCAGTTGCCAGTTCTTAGCCAGACTTTTGTTGCTGTAACCCATCTGCTTTAAGGTTTGACGTGTTGTGTGTGAAATTTTTACCCAGATAACTGCCCTTACTGAATATTTTCTCGCTGTCGGCGTTAGTGAATTATGATTAACCCCGATCTGATCTTTCCTCTCTGGCACACACACACACACACACACACACACACCAGCTTTATTCCAAAGGTTCATATTCTTTACTGGATTTAATAATAACAGACAGTTGTGATTTATTTATTTATTTTTTTAATATTATTATATTTATGTATTAAAGTTGTTATACTGTATAATGAATAGTAAATCATACATTTAGGATAAAAGACCATCTTCAATGTCCATCTTTTATTTTGAAATATTTTTATGCAAAGCAGCACTGCAGTAATTAGTGACATTTGTTTATTTATTTTTTTATTTTTTTATTATTATTAACCCAAATGTATGCTGTATGAAAAATTTAATTTACTTTAATTAAAAATATATTTATTGCAATAAACCCAAAAATAATTAGTGTATTATTTTTATTTTAGCTATCATTAATATGTATCTCTATATATTAATATAAAAAAAACGTGGTCCTAAAAATAATTCTTAAATTAATAATATAAAATAGTTTTTTTTTCTTATTTAAATAAGAAAAACACACATAAAATAGACATATTAATTAATTTTTTCTTTATTTTTTATAAATTCCATTATTAACCAGATGTTGACATAGAACTGTTGCTGATTAAAAAATAGATATATACACTTTTAATAATTAAAAAAATATTCATTTTTAATCTAATAAAGTATTACAGCCATTAGCAGTACAGTGATTAGTTTAAACTTTTTATTTATTATGAATGACATTTGTCCTATGCTGAAATAAATTGTATGCTATATAAAAATAGGCTTAAATTAATAATGGATACTAGAAAGCCAATTTAGTTAACTTTATATTTTTTATTTATGGTGAAATAAAATGTATGTCATTAATTTATAGTATTTTAGAATCTTCTTAATTAACGAATTGAAATTAAATATATACAATTTTGAGTACAAAGTAGTAGTGTAATTAGTAGCTATTATTTGTTACGGTATGTGGTAGGACCCAAGTTTGCGGGGACCATGGAATCCCACGACGTATAATAAAAATGGGCAAATAATATGGAAAAACTAAAAGGGGGAAAAGGGCAGAGCGAAAATCTCCCGAACACAGGAAAAACTAAAAGGAAGAAAAGGCTGTCTCTCCCTCTCTGTGTGTGACAGAGACGGTACGAGAATTTGGGAACCGGGTGCCTCTTATGACATCTCCAAGGGGTCTCCGTGTTTCCTATATAGGGCTGTGTGATTTGGGACGAGGCCCCATGCTGAGTATAATATGAATGAAGAATACGTGAGAACTTTTCCTGTTTAGACAGAGGGGGGGCGGAGCCTGATCCTGGAATGCTGCAGCAGCGGTTCTGTGAAGGCCACACCCACCTGCTTTCTAAGAACGCAAAGAGAACAAAGAAAAAAAGAGCGCTTTTGAGAACAGGAAAAAAGAAAGGGGTAGGGAGAACATTGACTCGTACAGAGTGTCCTGTGACAGAAATAAAAAACAACAATAAAAAGAACCAGATGGAAACAAACAAACAAAAAAAAGTTACAGCATTCAGCTCTTATATACGATTAAAAAACGGCCAGTGTCTGTACTCGACCTGCCTCTTCTTATTTTTTTTTTCTTCCTTCTATTCTTTTTTGTTTCTCTTCCTTTATTTTTCTTGCCATTTATTTTCTTATTTTGTTCTTTTTATTCTTTGTATATCTTTTCTTTCTTTCATCATTGTATATAATTTTATTTCTGCCTCTGTTTCTTCTCTGTCCTTTATCAGGCTTTCCTTTTCTTTTCTTTAATATAAAACTCCTCTTGTCTTTTTAAACTATAACACAACGTAACAAGTTTTGTTACCAGTCTTTTAGTGTTATATTCCAATTGCTTATGTATAAAACAAATGCAAAATTGCTTACATTCATCATAAACTTCGCTTCTGTGACCACGGCAACAAAAGTTATGCATTTTTACTATAGAAACAGTCGATTTTGCATCTTCTCATTCATACAGTCAGACTAAAAACTCTATATGCATTGCAAATTTAGACAGATTACCACAAACTGTTCAGAAGTGTGTGTTTTTCCGAGATTTATGACTATACTGCAAATCAGTTTCACCAATCAATCCCCAAATATAGTCGCCCATCGTGTTCTCATTATATTGTCCTTGGTAACGGCGTTCAAAGTTAATAATGTCCTAGTGAAAGCACTCGCCTTGCTCCTCTGAATAAGCTCCCATGTTCTCTATGAACTTGTCAAGATGAGCATCAAGGATATGGATTTTGAGTGACATCCTGCAGCCCATTGCAGCATAGTTCTTTATCAGAGTCTGAACCAGTTGTGCATAGTTTTCATCTTTATGATTGCCTAGGAAGCCATGAACCACTGCGATGAAACTGTTCCAAGCCGCTCTCTCCTTCCTATTCAGCTTCTTGGGAAATTCACTCTATGATCTTTTTGATTTGTGGCCCGACAAAGACACCAGCTTTGATCTTGAACTTTAATCTTTGCTTCAGACAGCTTAGGGAAAAGATCTTGGAGGTAATTGAAAGCTCTCAACTCCTTATCTAGAGCCCTTACAAATTGTTTTATGAGACCCAACTTTATGTGTAGTGGTGGAATCAGCACCTTGCATAGGTCCACCAGTGGCTCACACTTTACGTTGTTCTTCCCCACAGAGAACTCTGTCTGCTGAGGCCAGTCCCGCCTATGGTAGTGCGCTTCAGTACGGCACAGCCCGTCTTGATGACTGAAGAAGCTGGAAAAAACTTGGTGACGCTTCCTCTGATCTGTGACTTGAAAGCTTTCATCTAACAAGGTAGTGTAGTATGGCTAAGTAGTATCGCTCCTCAGCTGCATATGCAAAGAAATCAGGATCTTCAACGTCTTCCTTAGTGTCTGACCTGCTGCATTCTCCTGAAGGTGGTTGAGCTCTGTCTGGAGAAGGAAGTTCAGGGCAGTGTGTTACTGGGGCGATAGATGAAGGAATGTCAGGATACATTACAGGTGGTGCATTTTTGCCAGTGTGACATTTGGAAGTGTCCACACTAATGACTAGTGATATGTACGATATTAACACAGTTTGAAATCTGTTACATATCAGACAATACAATATATCCGTATATATTGCATTGTTTGATATATTTAACTACAATCTCATATTAAATTAAGATGCTAGTTAAATCTTACATGAACAATTTTAGAAAATGCCCAGAATGCAACAGTACAAATATCAACATACATATTTTAGATGTACCAGATCAGTCCCTAAGAATTAAGTGCATAATGATAATTATCTGTAATAACAGCACATGTTAAGATCTGGAATATGTTTTGGTTATATTCCTTATATGTTTTATGTTATCACACTCACACACACAATTTCACTCAATGAAATGAAATGCAATTTCTATTTCATATAATGCAATTTTCTGGATTCTCTTTTTAATATCTCACATTGTTCAAATAAACCTACCATTAAAATGATTGTTCAAATAATTATTTCATCCACTGTACATTGCAGCCACTTTATTAAGTACACCTGTTCAACTGCTCATTAATTCAAATATCTAATCAGCCAATCACATGGCAGAGACTTGGGAAATTGTCATGTAGCCATGATCATGGTTAGGGTTAGGGTGACCTGCTGAACTTTAAACTGAGCATCAGGATGGGTAAGAACAGGGTTTGTGGCATGGTTGTTGATCCTAGAGGGGATGGAGTTTGTATTTCAGAATCTGCTGATCAACAGGGTTTTTCATGAACAGTTTTCTCTAGGGTTTATAGAGAATGATCTGAAAGAGAGAAAATATCCAGTGAGGGTAGATATCTGGCTGAAAGTGTCTTGTTGAGATCAGTCAGACTGGTTCAAGCTGATAAAAAGGTAGAATCTCTGAACAAACAACACGTCAAATGTTGAAGCAGATGGACTCCTGTCAGCTCACAAGAGACAACAGAGGCTACAGTTCATAACAATAGACCACCAGCTTCATGTCTTCTTTACAGTTTTTATTTGGTACATCAAACATCACAATTTGTACATAATCACTTTAAAACAATTTAAAAACATTCT
>JAUZSU010142172.1:0-15429 GCA_034780255.1 Parotocinclus maculicauda | reverse complement strand
AGAAGTGTGCTTGTTCATAGCTAAGAGATATCTCGAACCGTGCACCCAGTGCCCCCGATTTTCTGGCACAAAAATCCTATAGACAATACATGGGGTTGTTTTTAAACTGCTGTAGCTCGGTCAATTTTTAAGCTATAAACACGAAAATCGGACCACTCAGACCCGGCTATGATGTCACTGGCGACGTTAATTTTCAAAGTGATCAGATGCTCCGTTCACTTTTTATCACTCTTTAAAAAATATCCCTATTCATTTCGAATGGCCCCACTCTAGTATTGTCAAAACCGGGTCTCGGGCCTATGCCGACCACAACCTCCCAGGATTCGGACCCGCACCTGATCAAAGCCCATCGTGCCTTGAACCTAGGCTCAACTGGAATTGGCATCGATGCAACACACATCGGCAGTTCCTCCGGGAGCTGCATTTTCTAGTTGAACATTGCTATTTCAGCAGCACTTACTCATAACACATTCAAAATATAACCCATATTTCTGCATTATTATACATTTCTACAGACATGTACTGTTTCCAGTATTTCTACTGAATGGGTTGTACTGAAAACCCCAGTGACTTACCCAAAACCTTGTCTTTAGCACCATCAGACAAATTGAAAATGCACATGTATGCCAAAAGTGAGCCAGGGGTATGTCTAACATCAGAAGCATAGTTAGGTTCTAGTGGGGGGCAAACTCCATACTAATGCCAATATTTTGGTTACAAACGTGTTCACAAACTTTTGTCTCTCTAGTGTATGTAATAACAACAGACACAGTACTGTGCAAAATGGTTCATAATGACATCACTGAGTAGCAAAAGGGTGTTATTACATTTGAAGACAGTGGTGCTGATATTTGGGGCACTTTGTGACACACTTTAACCCAAGTGAGTTTCCTTAAATTAGGGACATATTTACTGTAGCTTAAAAGTGGAAATGGAAAAGTGGTATAAGATTGAGAGGAACTACATATGCTGGTAGAAACATTTCAAGCATAATTGTTGCTGCAATAGTGTCAGCTATTAAGAAATTAAATACATGTATGCCTAATTTCTAATTTCTCATTTTGGGGAATTAGCTATCTTATTAGAAATTATTTAGTCACCTAATGCTATTAAAAACTTTTTAATGCAGCTGCTAGATGTATTATGTGAAAGGAAATATGTATACACTCACCAATCACTTTATTAAGTACACCTTGATTTTTCACTCATTGTTCATTTTATCAGTTCCACTTACCATACTGATGCACCTTGTAGTTCTACAATTACAGATTGTAGTCCATCTGTCTCTCAGGATCTCAGCACTGCAGTTAGATTGACATGATGGTGAGCAATATGGAAGATGTGTCTAATAGTGTACAGTGAGTGAACACAGTATTTAAAAACTCCAGCAGCACTGCTGTGTCTGGTCCACTCATACCAGCAAAACACAAAATAACTCACCACCACCGTGTCTGTGTCACTGTAGTGTTGAGAATGATCCACCACCAAAATAAAACCTGATCTGTGAGGGTTCTGTGGGGGTCCTGACCAAAATAGAGCAGAGTAAATGGGGCAAACAAAGTGTGTAGAGAAACAGATGGACTACAGTCTGCATTTGTAGAACTACAAAGTCCTTCTATGTGGCAACCGGAACTGATAAAAATGGAAAATAAGTATTGAAACAAGCATAATAAAGTGATTGGTATTTTACAACTCATTATAGTAGGGAGTGATTAAGATTTGCTAATGCTAAGGAATACGTTTTTATTTATATATTTCCATTTTAATGTTGGGGCTATAATGCTGTCATTATACATGTTTTAATACTATGAAGGATCTCATATTTAGTCTTGAGGAGTCCTTGGAGGTATCAGGTCTTTAAACATCACACAGTCTCTTCAAGGGGATCTTAGTGAAGGTGTTCAAACCTAATCTTCAGTCTCATCCCTGGCAGCAACCTCTAACATATCCTGATCCAAACCTACCTAATGCTCTATGTAGCCCCTGTGTTGTTTTGTATGGCACATCTATTTCTTTTTTTCAATTATGTACTGCAGGTTTTTCTGCAATACTCTTTTATCCTATAATTATGGTCAATAATCAAGTCTTACAGCTTTCCTGGTAGTCTTCTAGTGTTTGACTTTATTAAATTTGCCCACTCTGCTTTTGGAGGCCTTGTCCCTGCATTCCTTCCAACTGCCATGGCTAACTCCAGTATGGTAAATGGTATATCGTATGTAAGAAAGACTTTTGTCTTCTTTGGGATTGAGTTCAAGTCTTTGTTCTTTTTGCATAGAGGACAAGGTGGATGCAGGCTACATGAGCTGTGGAGATAGTCCTTTACAGACTGCCTTGACCCGCCATTTATATGATCTTTCTTTAATACTTCCCATGGTGTAATTGCTGACATATCCTAACTGCTTTGCCGGACTGCTTATTTTCAGTGATGTTACTCATAACCTAAAATTTCATTCTCAAAAATCATGCTTGTTTCTTGTTGTATTGAGGAGAGATTTGAACGTTTTACATCTTTATAGCTGTTGTGTCTACTTAATGTGTAGGATATGACGTGCTGTAAGTTCGGTATGGACAGAACACGCGTGATACGATGGTGTGTTAAGTAAAGAGAACGTTCGATTACTGCAGCATGTTGCTTGATTATTCAACAGTTAAAAACACTACAATA
Organism: Parotocinclus maculicauda; assembly: GCA_034780255.1. Taxonomy (NCBI): domain Eukaryota; kingdom Metazoa; phylum Chordata; class Actinopteri; order Siluriformes; family Loricariidae; genus Parotocinclus; species Parotocinclus maculicauda. Next base: position 12,764 of record JAUZSU010142172.1, on the reverse strand, counting down.
GCGTATTTACTCAGAGGATGAATACTCACCAAAAACGAGAAATAAGACTAGAGCATCGCCCGCCGGAGTCGCTACTTGCCAAGTTTTTGTCTGTGGTGTTGTATTCGCTGTTTGTGAAAGTTTCATCATAGTCTGAATTTATTCAAGCCCTACGATGTCACCTAAACGTTCTGCAAGTTCTATGGCCAAAATAGTGTATAAATACCAAAAAAAAAATAGCATCCCTACTTCGTGGATTTTCATTTATCGCGGGTGGTCCTGGAACGTAACCCCAGCGATAAACGAGGGAGCACTGTATATGCAATTACCAATATACACTTTAGCAGACAACCTAATACCACCTATTCTGAACTGGCCAGCTATGAAAACAGATCAAGAAGGTGCAAATTAGGGATGTACACCGAGTGTTACAGGACTTGTTTAAGATTAATAAAATGTGAGGGTGATGCTAAAACTGAACCACGCCTTAAAGATAGAAATGGACCCAATTTTTTATCTCATTAACATTTACTTGCATGTAAATGATGGTGAAAGAATTGTTCTGGTTAATTTGTTATCAGGAGATGCTACAAAACATTTTATAATATATGTTATAATAATTTCCTGATGATTTGCAGCAACACATGATTTCCTGGCCTCCCTGACCTGGTTCTTAGGGTTAAATACCACTCATATGTGATTTGTTTTTACTTTCCATATTAGTCTAACGTGACTTGTTCTTTAGATTTATTATAGAGGATAGTTATGACTTATCTTTATTAGGGATCATCATACTTTACTAAGTATCATAGTGAACATTTTTAATTTGTATTTGAATTTTAAATGAATTTAGAATTTTTCTTTTAAACGTCCCATATAAAAGTTTTAACAATTTATGTAAGAAAAATCTATGCAAATTGTACAAAATTGTTGTGCTGAAAATCAAGCCTCTTCAGGACAATGTGACTGTTTCATAAAGAAAGTATAGGTGTCTGCCTCCCTACCTGCCAAAAAGCCATTACAACACATCTGCCATGTTATTTATGGCTCATATCTTAGTCTATGACCTTTGCACAGTTAAATAAACCAACCAAATTCATTATAAACATTTAGCTGAAGTGCAGTCATCCCTCTGTGATTGAGACTAAAAATGATCAACAAGCACTTTATTCAGTTTACTCTCAGAAATACTAAGTGGTGCTCTTTTAAATGAACCACAAGTGTGTGGTATAAGAGTTTATTTAAGTTTAGATTAAAGATATGGTTTCTTATTCAGGTGATTTTTCCAGGGCTAAAAGTGAGAAGGCTGCTTCCTCAACAAATATTCACAATTATGTTTAATAGTTTCAAATAGAAATAATAATAACACAATGTAACAATTTTTGAAAAAAAATGTTCCCAGTTGTTAAGTGTGTTTTCTTAATTGTTTGTGCTTTGAATGAATAGAAAAAAAAAGTTATTATTCCCTGTAAACATTGCTTTTATGGTCAGCACAATAATATTTTGAAATTGATCTATTTTTCGATTATAATCAGTAACTTTCAGGACTGCACAAGCAACATGCAAATAAACTACACATCATTTTAGCACAGTCACCTTACAACAAGAAGTTCATGGGTCCCACCCTAGGTGGAATGTCTGGGTGCTTCCGTTGGGGAGTCTTCATGTCCTCCCAATGTCCACGTGAGCTTACTCTATGTAGTCTGATTTCCTCCCAAAATCCATAGAGGGTAAATTGGAGTTTCTATGTATGTACCCTACAATGGATAGTGTCCTGTCTAGAGTTGTTCCAGCCTTGTGCCCTGTGATGCTGATTAAGCACCAGCTTTACCCTGACCAAGGATTAAGTGGATAATAAAATGAATTAATAAATGGATGAATGAATGAATGAATGTACGAAGTACAAATTATATGCAACAATTTAGGGATGTATACATTTCTTACGTACAATAAAATCGATTAAACAAAAATATATTATCTAATTAAAATTTATTACAAGAGATTATGGCTATACACACATCAAAACTATATTTTCAGAAAACAAGTCCTATCAGAATTACACAAAGTGGGATTTTAATGTACCCATGTAGGGCAAAGTTCATGTGAGTTGTACTTCTCTTCATGCAAAATTATTCACACCTTCCACAAGTACTTGTCTTTAAATGTGTAGCATCTGAGGTATGTACGGTATTCAAAGTAAAGGGACATAGATACATACTATACCAGAGTTCACTAGATGTCAGTTTAAACTCTCTCTCTCTGTCTTAAATTTGTTGTCATTTGATATTTTACTGAAAGGGTTTATTCTGTACTAGATAGATAGATTTTGAGGGCACAACAACAATTACAGTACGTAAATAATTAAATAACTAAATTGTTTTAATGAAAAGAGGAAGAAGCCTTAATTTTTAAAATGTTTTGCAGTTTTGATTGGAAAGTGTTAGTCTGTTCTTGCATGGTGTCTACATATGTGGACAGTTAAATAACCTTTTATAAACTTATTTTGTGTTAAATTCAAGTTCACATGATTCTTATGCTAATATGTCTGATAAAAATAACACTTAATCTGAACACATTTTCTACTATTTTATTCATGAATAGGAAAAGTAGTATATTGGTAAAATGGCAAGTAATACAAGTCTCAGTGTCCTTATTCCTGAAATATAATATAGTGTAGGTCAAAACAAGAGAAAGTTACAGATAAATAAAGTTTTTGTGAGTAATTACAAGCAGCCAGTGACAAAGCATGGCTGTTATAAAGTCTGATTTTTCAAAGAAACAGGTATCAAAGACTTTTTGTGCTGCTCTTTGAAGCACCATTTCTGGATATAAAATACAAAGATTTGATACTTTGCCACATTTCAGATTGACAGTATATTTTTACTCGGCACTTCTCTTTTCATTTTGTAGGATGTTATGTTTGCAATTTATCGCAGCTTTTAGGATCTTGACATATAGGTCTTTGCATGCATACTACTTTCGCACGTTTGTAAAGTTGTAGTGATGTTAGAGACTGTGTAGTCAGGGTGCATCTCTGACAGAGGGACATTCTTGGCATGAGTCATTAATCTGACTATTAGTTCTAATGAGGTATGGGACAGGCAGTATAGTATATCATTTTCAAAAGGAACAGTAGCTTTCAAGTTCACACATCCATTGAAATGTTACCCAGGCCATAATTATAGTGCAGTGAACCTGGGTGGCTTTCAGCTCTGCAGTTGTGCTACTGTGGTGGAGGGTTACTGGAGGATCCAGCTTTCTGGAAGCTGACCGAAGAGAGGGAAAATAGCAGGGTGAAATATGGATACTGGTTTATGAATGAATTTTAGTGCAAATGCTATATATGTGTAATCTGAACTAAACATGTCTTTAAAAACAATAGTAAAATCTAAAATATTAGCTACTATTTGTAGCAAAATAGGATCATGCAGCTGTCCTGGATTTGTTGGTCTAAAATCTACAGTGGGATCAAAGGATGACTGAAGATATCATTGTTTGTGAGCAGCGATTTAAATTAGTCATGCACAAGGTCCATCCTAAAACTGTTTTAACATCTGTATGTGGTGACCATACTGTTTTTCAGATGATATACTCCTTCCAGATTTCCCATGTCTGGCTTAGTCATTTTTGGAAGAGGAGGAACACACAAAGTGAAAAAGATAAATGTGATGAAAACTAGATGGGCAGGTTGGGTTAGGGTGAGAAGGTCACATAGTAGACCAATAAATATTGATTCAGACTTCTCTTTTCGATTATTTGCATGATATCAATCATACTGTATTTATTTTTTTATCTGTGGTAATGAAAAAGCACCATGCCGTTAATCATAGGTTAAAATGGGGCAACACAAACCAGTTCTCATTTTGTACAATTATGTATGTCTAAGGCAGACTCTTGCTCAGGTTGGCATAGAGGTCTAATATTTTAGCCCACCATCACAGGAACCCAGATTAAAGTATAGAATATAGCCCTGCCTTCCAGCTACTTGTCACAGTTGAGTTGAGTTGAGGGTTGCCAGAGTTATAATGAGTTTATATAAATTATTTCTCTGTTCAAAATGCTATACAAGTGAATAGAAGCAGGGCTGTAGCCAAAGAAAAACCCCACTTCTCTGGCCTAATGGCCTGCACTATGTGCTCTCAGGGCAGCCCTCTCAACCTGACCAAGAAAAAGTTCAGGTAAGCAAGCAAGTTTGTCAGCAACATAGTCATTCTGTTCCAGCCCAGACAGCTAGTTCCAAAGTACGCAGGCTTTAATTCACAGTGGTCTTTCCAGAGTTGCCGGGTGGGCACAGGCTAGCCCGCAACCCCATGCCGATTAAGTGGAAGATAATGGATAGATGGATGGATATGGTTTTTTTATATATCTGTATAAATATGACCTAAAACATTATCAGATATTCACTCAAAAATAACTTTTTGAGTTCATTGCTTAACTGGGTTCTCTTTACCTACTATAATTTTATGGAATTCAGAGGAATTCAGAAAAAGATTGTTGATGCTCATCAGGCTGGAAAGGGTTGCAAAATTATCTCTAGAGTATGGAATCCACAGTCAGACAAACTGCGTATAAATTTGTTGATCAGAACCCAGAGTAACTTCTAAGAAACGCCGCCTTCCAGAATCACTGCACTCCCATCTGAGAACCATGGTGGTAGTAGTTTCATAGTTTGGCTCTGTTTTGATGCATCAAAATAAATCAGGACATCTTGCCAACATTGAAGGAATAATGCATTCTGAATTATACCAGAAAATTCCATGTTAATATTTCCTGACAAGAAAATGTTAGTAAATACAAAGTATGTGTGTAAACTGAATCTCAAAAGAGTGGTGGACATGCAGCAAGGCAATAACCCCTAAACGCAGAGGTCATTCTACCAAAAAATGGTTAAATAAGAATCACGCTAATGTTTTGAAATGAATCCTGAACTTAAGTGAACAGACTATTGTGGAAGTACCTGAAACAAAACCTGAGCAACTTTGACAAGAAAAATCATTATGGCCATATCATCCTTGGGTCAGAGCTTTCATGTGGGCCTAGGTAAACTTTGTTGCAGACAGTTTTTTTGTTTGTTTGTTTGTTTGTTTGCTTGCTTGCTTTATGTACTGTATTGTGTTACTGCATAGTACTCTTTGGCATGCATTCAACAATGTGCGGAAAACTTTTCTCCAACTACAGATTTAGTTCAAAATTTGCATGATTTGCATGAAGTAGTTATTATTTTAGATTGAACTGTTAACAGTGTGTACAGTGTACAATTCAAGAAGATATCAAATTGAAGAACAAAGACCAGTTAATTAAAAAATATACAGTTTGATATCAAAATGGCCAACTGAGTAAAATTGCTGTCCAGGTTAGCATGTAGTGTTGCAGAGTGGGAATGACAGCACATGTGTCTTTGCCACTATTCCACAGTATTTTCCGCTGTATTTATAAATCAATGCCTGCAAGGCTTTACTGTGCCCAGATACTTTGCTCTGCACACAAAGGAAGTTTAACTGCAAGGAATATCGAATGTCATTTGTATTATACAGTGATATCCAAAACAAACTCTTTTGTTTCCCTGTCTCTATTTAATTCAAATTAGCATACAGCAGCAGATAACATTACAGAACACTTGGACTTCTGAGAATCTCCTCACATAGTAAGCACAAAAGCACAGTGTGTGTGATTGTGATTGATTTTTTAAATTGTTTGACATACAGTTAAGTAGCATTTATTTTCACTCGGTTTTCATAACCAATATTTTTCTGCAGTCCTTCTTACAAATGTTTGCATACTTTATTTCAAACTTATATTGAGTTTGCAGTTCCAGCTGCGGACTTGAGGACCTTAGTTTGGGCTCTTGCAATGCAAAGGTCAAGCGGTTATAGTACTATACACTGGACTGGCAACCTTTCCAGGATGTACTGCTGCTTGCACACACTGAAATCAGAGTTAGAGTTCCAAACCCTTCTTGTGAACCAGGACATTGGAGTCAGGATAAGAGGACAGCTCTGTACTTTATACTATACTGTATCCATTGTATTGTTTTCATAAAAGTCCTCACAAAGTGTAGTGTCAGAATTCATTCTTGAGTGTCTTTTTGAAAACATTTAAAAAATAAAGTTTGCTATATGTTTATTTACATATTTATTAAAAGTAATGTATGTGTTTTATATGCATATATTACACTGCTCATAAAAATTAGGGAATATTTTATTATAGGATATTTAATTTGTAAATATCCCCTAATGTTCATGTGCACTATATGTACATTTTGCATTGCTTTGTCTGCCGTTAATATTTTCATTATTTATTAATATTGCATACATTCTGGTGCATTTATTTCAGTACACAGAAATTAATTCCATTATTTTATGTTTAACTGCTAACATTAATTAGTTAAATTAGTTTCCTTTTTAAAGCCCTAACTCCTCATTGCTTACATATTAGGCAATCGACAAGGCAAATATTTGCATACTGTTTTAGAATTGATACACAAAAGTGTTGAATCAAGTAGCAGTTAATATTAAATTACAGTAATAACCTTTATTACCTTCTTTGTCATTGTTATAAAAAAAAAAAAGGCTGGCTCTGGTCCACAGTGCATCCATCAGTATTATATAAGCAAGCAAATATTTATGAAAAGTTTATGATCAGTGTTTGAAAATGTGGTGGAAGGACCCGAAGCAAGTAGTTCACTGAAAGGAACCCAACAACACTGCAGTGTTGGTGGGGTGAACTACTTGCTTCGGGTCACTGAAAGGAACCCAACAACACTGACGCAGTTCTATAGACAGGAATATGAAAAATTCCTTCAGGAAAATGTGTAGGTTGATTAACAGTTACCAGAAGTGTTTAGTTACAATTATTGCTGCACAATGGTGTCACACCATATACCAAACATTTCTTATTCTTTTATCACTCATAGATATGTAATACAATTACATATTTCCCAATAAATAAATGAGAAAATAACAATTTTTTTCTCACATTTGTTCAGTTGTGTTATTTTAATCTACTTGGAAATTCCAATGAAGTTTTAGATCATATTTATGAAATTATAGAAAATTCTAAATCTTTCACAAAGTTTCATGCACTGCAACTCAATATTTATAAAAAAATATTTTTAATAACATCTTACAGGACAGTCACTTCTCACAGCCACCATGTAAGGCACAGGATAAATGGGCAAAAGTGAACACCTAGGCAACGTTTACAAGCACTGCTGGATGCATTTTGGACTGGAGCCCAGTATTCTCTATTTTTCCCTTATAACGATGACTTTCACCACTTTTTTATTGTGGCTTAATATTCCCTACTACTTGATTTTAAACTGAATGTGTCAATTTTAAAATTGTATGAGAGATGATTATGCAGCAAAACCTTTCAGACATTTGTGTGACAGGTGCATCATTCGCACTTCGATTTTCCTCAGACTAAAATAAAATACCACAACAGGCTCGATTTGCATTCATGGCCTTTAAAAGAGTCACAGAGATGCATACCTAATGGAAAATGAATTGTGGCGTAACTTTCCTCCTTCCAGGAGCGCAGGTCAGTGCATATATAAACACTTATTGCCTTGAGGTCAGGGACCTCTCTTCGTTTTGCACTGTTAGTGAGTCACCCTCCATTGTGGTTGTGGCTGTAATAGTGTGGGACTGGTTTTAAAGTGCCTTGGGGAGAAAAAATGGTATTAAAATAGACAGGGCCCCATTTTTGTATATGTAAGCAGGCTGAGTCCAGGTCAATAACAATTACATTAGTGTTTATAGTGACTTTCAGTTCAAATTATTCTAACCTCATAGCTATTATTGTGCCCTAAGTCTTTACACAATAGAAACAAAGAATGCTTATCCATCATCAAACAGCACTTTAAGACTCAAATAACAGCCATTTTCTCTTTACCCTTTGCCCAAGTGATCACCTTTTTGAGGATTTATCACTAAACTATCCTCAGTCTTTAATGTGGAGAGACACAAACCCTCCTCTAAGCTCCTCTGTAATACCTGATGACAAAGGTTCTATTTTTACAAAGTATTGTTTGAATCAGATATTAACTATGGGCTTCAAAGGGATGCACATGAGAGGCTGGTGTGTCACATGGCTTTGAAACCTAACGCTTTTACATGAAGATGTTGGTGTTCAGCCAGTAAACAAATGCCTAAATGCAGTCATAAATATCTGTCCATAGATCAGTATTAAACATGACTGTTTTCCATCATATACAGACTAAAAAAGTAACATCAACTAGCAGTTCACCACATCTCATAGGTTATCATTAAAAAACTCTTATTTTCGCATGTAAAGCTGGTTTGTAAAAAAATCTCTTCTAATGCACAACAGTCTAACTGAATCTTTCTTTTTCCAGCCACGTTATTCTGAAATATGTATTATGTCCTATGTGACTTTAATTGCCTTAATACAACTCTTTCATTCAACTCATTATTAATTCTATACACTTCAGCCCTATAAAACAAAATCTCATAATGCAAAACTAAGCATTAAAACAGATGTTGTTGCTGGCTTTCAGAAACATCTGCATTTGTGGAGGATATCCTCTATATTGCTGCATAGCAACGTCTTTCACTTTTTTGTTGGTTTTTAAGATTTAAGCTCAATTTCTGTGTCCTTTGATTTATTAAGCAGTTCCCTTTTCCAGATGCATGCAGCACGGCAGCAAAAAGATGACTGGCTATGCTACAGTTAGGTAATTTCTTTTAAGTCTTACCACTGAGTATAGGGGATTTTCCATTGCACATTATAAAGCAACAATCATCCCAAACAGGAATAAATAGACTTAGATTCTAATTTATTTTCTAAATCTTTGCTCTGTTGTCTGTTGGCTGTTTTGGTAACAAGCTTAACATCCCTTTAAACTTCATCAACGTTATTATAAAAACACTAATTTGGACCTTATGAATAGCTACTAATGAACAGACAAAAAGCCCAGAAGACCCAGGTAAGTGATTTTATGCCAAATGATTTGCTCATATGACAAATAAAAAAATAGCACCATAATTATATATTATGTTCACTTATAACTTGCACTCAAAACATATGATCAAAAAGTCTGCTCTCGTTGTGCAAACACTGTAAGCTAAAATTGTCATATGTTTATATTTATAGTCTAGATAGATTATGAGTGATATAGTGCATTACCATGTCAAAGGTGGATATGTCTACAAACATAAACACAGGTGGAAGATGTGAACAGTGGTAGAACTGCAAGAATAGCCATACTCAATAAAACACTGTGTTAAAAGCAAACCAGCTGCCTCTTTAAATTTAAGCCCATTATGAAAACATTATGGCACATTTGGAGCTAAGTATATGGGGTACCCTGAGTTATGAATCATAAAGCTGGGGCTAAATGGTAATGGTAACAAAAGGCTTTATTACAAATCAAAGTGTGAATTCCCTGTTTATGCCTTTGAACTTAAGGTGCTATATGCTTAATGTTATACATTTGTACTTAACTGAAAGAAACATGCATCATTGTCCTCAAAATTACAAAATCCCCTTTTTCCACATTCATCCTTTTATTTCTGATTAGTGTATATAATGGAAGACAGAAGTCTTTCAGAAGTCAGTCACATTGCTGTCTTCAAACACTCCTGTACCAGCAGGGCTTGTTAACAGAGAAACTGTCTTACAAATTTCACACATTTCCAGTGATTTATGTCTACCAGTAGTATAGAAAGCATGTAGACACAATGATATATGACATGCTATTGCTGGATAAAGAGGGAATGGAAATGGACTGAATCCAATATTGCTGTTGAAGAACAGGGCACCAGAGTGCACATAACATCATAGTACATAGTTCCCCAAAGTGGACAGGCAAAGCTCTGGCTATACTGTATATTATTTATGCTTCAAATGACTATTTTAAGATATGCTGACATTAAACATAAATGTTTGTCATTTATGATTGTGTTAAGGGCACAGAGAAGGGACCATGGGCTGGTGCAAGAAGGGTTCAGTGACTGAATGGGGGGGCTGGGGTGCCTAACAAGGGCCCACCCACTGCCCGAGGGCCCATAGAAAGTCACATGCATGAAGGACAGAGGGAACACAGGCTGGATATCACTTAAGTTTGCAGTCATTTGACACAGAATAGGTTTGCCCATGTCACAATATATAAATATACTGCTCACAAAAGGGGGGTATTTTCAAAATGAAATAAAAACAGAATGAAACAAAATGAAATATCCCAAAATGAAATATCTGCTAATTTTTGTAAACAGTGTATATAAACTTTTATAATTGTTTGGCTGCTGATGCATGCTGGTCTCTTGTTGTTAGGGCCTTTTTGTTTACCACTAAGTATATCATCCTTATCAGAGGTTCAGAGCGGTAGATTTTCTCGCAGATGTTTGATGCCAGCCATAAATCCTTTCAAATGGCAGTTTTCTTTGCAATGCACCACACAAACAAATAGATAAAAGCACCAGTTTCTGCACACTTTTCTTCTCTCCACCATTTCCTGGTCTCTTCTGAAATGCCTGTTCGTGTCATAAATTCAACAGAAAATACACTGTGCTGCCACATAAACAGTTTCTCATTCCACAAAAAGGGTAAGGAGAGGTTTAGAGAGTCAATGTGCTGCATTCAGCTTTAAAGTGAAAGAAAAAATTATCCATCTCAAATAGTACAAAAGTCAGTGTTGATATTACAAAAAACACAATGGGAAATACTGTAATATCTTGGCTATTTAGTGTACACTTGTACACTGCAGTATTTCATATACCACTGCAGTTTCACATAATGTATCATGGCAGTTAAGCAACTCGTATTAGAGAGGGTGCTAAAAATTGCTTCACATAGTCATACGTTTGCAGAGGCTAGAAGTGTTCTGATCTATCCATGCCATTCACATGCACATGTGAGTCACATTATTCTCATGTCCTGGAACCTATGATTTATATTTGCATCGACAAGACTCTGAAACACTTCAGCACGAAGTGTTTGGCCTTGTGTCGTGGAAGTAAAGTTTATATTTGATTGTAATTAAAAAATAGAATAGTCAAATAAAATTTAAGACCTACACTTGAGATAATTACATTTTAGATATGTTTTGTCTCTGTTGGTGTCTATGTCCCAGACCACTATGTTAAACAGGAACAGGAAATACTGCAGAAGCCTAGAAGTTGATGCACTGCCAACATTAAATGCCATTTCTAATAATATCCCAAGGAATTCAGGACTTGGCAAAAGGGGCGCAAGGTCAGTGGCCTGGGGCTTGTCGCCACTTTGAAGCTGTATTTTGACATGACAGCCATGTCTGAGTGTAACCCAACCCTTTCTTTGTCCCTGCCCTTTTCGTTACTTATCAGTACTCCCCTCTACTGCTCTTCAGCTCTCTTGAATATTTTTTAAATCAGGAGCTATATGTGAAAATGTAAACAATGTTATGTTTTTGGTTTGGTCGCCATCAGACCGTTCTGGAACACAAAAGTCTAAAGCAATCCTAAAGCAAATAAATACCTGTACAAGGTGAACTTGCTGAGACTTCATAATGAGACCTGGTTTGTAAACTGTTCTTGACTTAGAACAGTCTGTCCTTAATAGAGATCCCTCGAAATTAATATCCAAGTTGAACTTGACCTCTAGTCTTTAAATACCACATGGCAGACGTTTTTCATCAACATACATCTGGTTTAATTGCAAATAGCAATGCCTTCATCTTAAGTAGGACTTGAGGTATCCAGCTGTATTGGCTCACTCGGTATAACAAAGAGTCATATCTAGATTACTGTGCTCATTACACTCACTGACTCACTTTCCATTCCCATTTAATGAAAGGGAAACCATCCCAAAATAGTACATCAGTCCATAGCACGGCATACACACTTGCTTATTCACTCAGAGTGGTGCAGTATAGACATCAACTGAACTAATGCATGGAATGGAATGTAAAATTAAACCAAAGTACCCAGAGGAAACCCAAGCATACATGGGAAGAACATGTAAGCTCCACATATGCACCGCCTGTACCAGAAAAGGAACTCTGGTCTCTGGAGGTATGTTTGAACAGCCACTCTGGCACCCTAGCTCTCTGTATATTTCAGTCTTTCTCAGTTGCACCTTTTCACTTATAACAATCTGAAGAACCAGTGTGGGAGTAAACAGGTTATATGTCCAGCTTTTTGTGATTGATGTGTTCAGACACAGAACAAAGGAAACACTCTGCTTCCTAACTTACTTACACTATCAGAGAGGGAAATCCCACCCAGAGGACAGGAGGTTCATTCCCCCTCAGGACACATTGTACCACATATGTACAACACCCTAAAAATTGGCTAAATATTGCTACAATAAACGCAAGGACTGTAGTCAGCCTGCATGCCTATTGGCAAATTAAGAGTGTGAAGTAAACACATCAATGATGTGAGCTGGATAAACATTGATAGACAGATAACCTACACCTGTGTAAATGGTGAATGGCATTTACAATCAAACATTGCTAAATAAAACTTACAGTTTTGTGTTATATAGAATACAGTGCATCCGGAAAGTATTCACAGCGCTTCACTTTTTCCACATTTTGTTACATTACAGCATTATTCCAAATTGTATTAAATTAATCTCTTCTCTCAAAATTCTACACAAAATACCCCATTATGACCATGTAAAAAAAGTTTTCTTAAGAGTTTTGAAAATTTATTACAATTAAAAAACTAAGAAATCATATTTACATAAGTATTCACAGCCTTTGCCTAATACTTTGTAGAACCACCTTTGGCAGCAACTACAGCCTCAAGTCTTTTTGAATATGATGCCACAAGCTTGGCACA
>JAUZSU010142161.1:0-15432 GCA_034780255.1 Parotocinclus maculicauda | reverse complement strand
TAGGTGTGCCAAGCTTGTGGCATCATATTCAAAAAGACTTGAGGCTGTAGTTGCTGCCAAAGGTGGTTCTACAAAGTTTTAAGCAAAGGCTGTGAATACTTATGTAAATATGATTTCTTAGTTTTTTTATGTTAATACATTTTCAAAACTCTCCAGAAAACTTTTTTCACATGGTCATAATGGGGTATTTTGTGTAGAATTTTGAGGAAAAAAAATAATTTAATACAATTTGGAATAAGGCTGTAACGTAACAAAATGTGAAAAAAGTGAAGATCTGTGAATACTTTCCGGATGCACTGTAATTCACACATGAATTAGACGTATAGAAGTTATGAATATTATTTTAGCTCTCAAGAGAATTCTCAATTCTTTATATCTTTATATACACTTTTTCATAAGATTTTTTTTAACTTGCCCTTCAGCATGAACCCTGAGTGGATTGGCAGTCCATCCCTGATCTGAGTATGGGATGCTGTTGCAGTGCAATCTAGCCTTTTGCCCCAAACCAGCCTCTTCGCGTCATGGCATGGTGTTTCAAATGTTGGGAACTGCTCTGACCAGGCTGAAGGTGGCGTCAGAGTTCCATAACCATGACTTAGTTATATTTTTCTGATGTTAAACGTATTGTTTTTCAATGCTTGTGACCGTACAGTAATAAAAAACACAGGTACTTAGTATTGCACTGTAACAGCAGGGGGTGCGCGTGTGTTGTGAGCATAGCTCAAAATGCTTCAGTATCTGTAAAGGTGAAAGTCTCTGCACATACCAAATTTTTCATTGTGTGCACTCAACTTTTAAAGTTATGGGTTAAAATGAGCAGAAATATAAATATGGTTTTAAATGCATTACTTTCATTTATATTTGGAAAATCACTAAAACGTCACCTGAGCTTAACCCTAGGATTGTCCTTTTGCTTTTCACACAGCATGCAATATTGTGTAAAAATAGAAGCTGCCAAAAATTCTGAGAGCATCTCTAATTTGATTTGTCTGAATTAGGCTAATACATCAAAGAGATCCAATGGGAAGTTATAAAAAGAATTTGAGATATGAAAGTACATTAAAGACTTGGGATCAAAGAAAAAGAGATGCAAGTGTTCTTTGAAGCTTCACATGAGCTTTAAAATTTGAGGGTCTACTGTATGAGACATTAATGTACTGTACGTTATAATGGAGTCATGCTGCATATTGTACTGTTTGTATATGGTAATTGTTGTGTATTTTTGTTAGCTTTTATTTTATTACTTGATATGAAGGATATTGAGTATAAAAAAGCAGGACAAATTGTGATACAGCAACACTGACAGGGATGCATTTTTTTCAGGGGGAATACAAGATTATTTGTAATTAATATAGAAATTAAAGCTGTAATAAAGCATAAGCACAAGATTCATTTAAAGCGGTATAATAATTATTATAGTTGTGGAATTATTGGCATGCTATTATGCTTATAGTTATTTTAAAGTTAATTTTCATTTCCACTGAAACAAATTCAGGGCTACTTTTTAAATGTAATTCTGTATTGTAGTGCATTGTCCAATTAATCCCTAATCGACATGGTTAGCAGCTATTGATAAATGATGGTTTTTGATGTACTGCTGCTTTAAGTTCAACCTTGCACCCTTACCCTTTACAAACTGGAATTTCTCCAGATTCTTTGAATTGTTTAATTAAATTATGCACTTCAGAAGAAGAAATATGCAAATCCGTTCCCATCTTTGTTTGAGGAACATTGTTGTTTAACATTTCAATCATTTTCCACATGCATTCATGGATAAACTGGGGATCATCTGGGGATTTTTGCAGGCATACAATTCAAAAGTAGAGGTTGATTTACAAATAAAATGATGACCTAAAACGTGCATGAAATAACTTTATACTCTCTTTAATAAAATTAATGGCAAGTAAATAAGGAGCACTCTGTCTTTGATTTGCATTTGTCATCCCAATTTTACGCATTGCGTGGCAATCCTGCCACGTTATCTGAAATGCATTGTAACTTAAACTTTATTTGGATGGACAGCGTTGACCCGTCTAGTACGGAAGCACCTCGTTATATTTTAACTTGGCTTGTAACCTTGCAAGCGAGTATTTAGGCCAATCAACTACATTTGCACCTACCTTTAAGATAAATAGCTTTACAAGTCACCTGATTCTGTGATACAAAGTAGTGCATGTGCTACAAAACATGAGGCACAAGCAAAAAAATGCATTGCAGTAAATTTTGAACCAGTACAGCTCAGTTACAGTAATGGTGTTTCATTGTGAAGAATTAAGTCTTTGTCAGATCGGTTTCTCTCAACTCGTTATGATGTCTAGCTCAGTTATGAGGATGTCTTCTGGAAATTGTCTTCTGGTTCATATTTATTTTGTGCAATGGAAACAGAATAATGCATGTAGATAAATATCTGAAGAATTGTACATAGATCGCTGGCAATTTAACGATTAATTACCGATTCTAATATTGTTAAGCCAGAATTAAATAGCCTAATCTAATTGTTTAACTAACTGGAAATTCGAATTCCACATTAACTTATACATAGTAAATATTTAGTAAAAGTCTTTTAGTAGTAAAAGGATTTTATGTTGTATCTGAAATCTGTTCCCTAACCCAAATTGTTTTCCAAACATGTTTTGGTAGTAACAGGGCTTTGATCAACACATAAAATCACAACATTTGCATGAAAATACAAAATAAGTTTACAAAATTGTGTAAATATTAATATTGAACCATAAGTCTCATCCTAAATCTCTGATAGCAACTACATACCTTTTGGAATTAGTAATTTTTTTCCATGGTATAAAACCTTAGCTCAAATTCTTTATGTACCTAGCAAGTAAATGCTTTACGAGATTATAAAAACATAAATAAATTGCATATAGACCGAAATGTTTTGAAAACACATTCAAGCATTTTATTAAATAGCAGGACGAGGTCTCTAGGACTTTTATTTTGAAAATAATGATTGCGCTTCGTCATGGGTATGCTACAGCATGAGAATGGCTTTACATTTTTGGCTTATTGTAGATAATCATATTGTAGACAGTTTTGCATACAGATGTCCTATATTTTCCATTTTCCTCATTGCTCTTAAGTTAGAACAGAGCATAAATTTTAAGTCTGTCTTTAGCAGCCGTTCCTAAGAAGCGAAGTGTGCTCTCCATCTGTCAGACAGGAACTGGTCACACTCTCCTCTTCCATCAGGATTTAATGCAATCATTTTCAGAAGGGGGATGCAGCAAGGCAAATGACATTTCTAAGTTCCTTCTTGTCTGAGCTATACTAACATTAACAAAATGTTACACATCTATATTAAACAGGTTCTTTTATTTAAAGCATTTATTTCAGTTTGTAAATATACACATGTATTTTATGATGTTTTGTTTTAATCATATTACAGTTGAATGTTGTCAGGAAATGTGCACATATATGACAGTGAAATGCTCATCATAACTGGAAATTTTGGAATTATAAGCAAGTAAGACAGTGAAATGTGTTTTTTTTTTTTTGGGGGGGGGGGTGTAAAATGAATGAAGAAAAACAAAACAAGTAATTTAAGGCACATGTTAGAAATAAGGCAACTAAAATGTTTATGCTAGCTTTACTGTACTAGATGAAAATGATATAATAATATGAATAACTACTGTATTAGTATAGGCTTCCGGGTGGTGCATGGTGTAGTACGCCAACCCAGCTAGCTATGTCATCCAGCCAGGGGAAGCTGCAGCAGCAATCTCTACCTAAACCGACGGTCTGCAAGCGCATTGATGGCACACTTATGCCTGTGCGCTGTGGTCTCCAGGCACACGTGCCAGAGTTCCCTCGACTCTGACCAAGAAAATTAGTATTAAAATAGTGACACAAATTAGAATCAGAGCGGTGCCTTCTGTCTGGCTTGGGAGGTAGATGGGCATGATCGGCTGTGTATGGAGGAGGGGAGATTCTGTGTAGAAGGATAATTCCCCTGCACTGCAACAGCGACCCAAACCCAGTACCATATACATATAAACAGTAATTTTTTTGTCAAATGTTTACTGCTCATAAAAATGTAAAGATATTTAATTAGGGCATATTTTATTTAGATTTTTTTGTGAAGTGTGTGTTTGTGTGTACATGGTCTTTTTCTTTAAGAGTGGTTTCTTGGCTGCTACCTGTCCAATAAATATATTGCTTATCAAAATTCTTTGTACTGGGGCTTTCCAACATCCCGATGAAGCTGCCAGAAGCTGCTATTGTTAAAATTAAGGGGAGGTTACAAAATTCATAGGACTGTGGAAAATAGAAGCATTTTTTCTCAGTTGTTAATATCTCATACCAATGTTCTGGTTGTGATGGGACTGTGATGGCCTAGTGGTTAAGGTACTGGCCTAGGTTCTGGTTCAGGGTTCAAATCCCACCTCTGCCACAGTTGGGTCTCTGAGCAAAGCCCTTAACCCACAATTGCTTGAATTGTAAAATAGTATCCTCTGGAAAAGGACTTGGTCATTATATTATTGTTAAACAATCTAATCAATTGGTGGTCTAAGACTTTTGCACAGTTATGTATGCATATATGCATTTCTTGTAAGGCAGTAAAGAAAAGTAATAAAGCTGTTTAGCAAACCTCCTTCTCCCCATAGAGATAAAATAGCCCCATAATCCCACAAGTCTTGCTAATCCATAATCCTACTTGGCTGATCCACAGGTTTGTCATTCACATTGTAAGGCCTGACCCACAATGCACAGGTCTGGGTGTGAGGCAGAGCGATTTGCTCCTCTCAGATCCAGTTGCTCATTCCAGGTCTCAGCTTCTCTGGTTTCCTCCAGCCTGTAGCAGGACAATAAAGCCAGGATATTAGCATTAACATGGATTGAGAATTGTTTTCGATATTTGAGCTAGTTCAGCAGTAAGAGCTATGTAGTTCCATCTTACCTTGTGGTCGTTCATTTATTCCTTAAGGGTTACATGTGCATATGCTGTACTGAAGTACAAGATAAAGTTTAAATGTAACTACTTCACTTGTCTTTACCTCTCCTCTTTTACAATACATTTTCTTCCTGGCTTGGTTCATCAGCAAGATCTGGATTTCCCACCAGTCACGATCTTCACATTAATACTGATGTTAACTTAATAAATAATTTTGTGCATATACATTCTAATAACCAACAGTAACCCATACTGTGCATATCTGCGCTTTCAGCATAAAGATCATATACTTATTAATAAACGTATGTAATAAGTCATAATTCTTCAGATGTTGCATAAATACATTTGTTTGTTTTGTTTTCTCTAATTCCTGGGGCAGCACGGTGGCTCGGTGGGAAGCCTCACAGCAAGAAGGTCCTGGGTTAAAAAAAAAAAAACCATACAAAAAAAAAAAAAAATATATATATATATATATAACTAGTCTTGAGATTACCTCTGTGTATAGATCTAACCTTGTGAATGTCACTAAGATAGATGCCACTGATGCCGACTGCGACGTTAAAGAAGCCAAATAAACAAACAAGCAATCTCTTATTCCTATTTATTGTCATGCACCAGTACAACAAGTACAAATTTCTTGTTTATAACTTACTTGCCAATAAACCTGATTCTGATTTTATTGCTACTGTTCTTTCACAGGTTTTGTTAATTTTGGAAACTAAAAGAAAATGGAAAAAAAAACTAAATATAGTTAAGTCATTTTAATTACTACATACTACATTACTACATACACTTCAAAATGTATGGTGAAATGGCCAAAAAATACTGTGCATAATTGTTTTGACAATTGCTGTAGTTACATTTACAGCATGTAGCGGTTTGAAATAACTGGGACTTGAATCCTAAATTTTCTCGCCAGTAGTCCAGCATCTTAGCTTGTGTTCCACCACATGGTAAAAGTTCATTCTAGAAAGTCCAGTCTGTTTTTTATAAGGCATTAGGGCTTAAGTCGCAAAATTATTAATGGGTATTGAAAATATACCTCACAATGTAAGGATACATTGCAGTCTAAGATAGTAACTCTTGATTTATTAAATCATTGATTTATTAACTCTGTGATTATGTTAAAGTCCTGACAGTGCCTTCTAGCTTGGCCAGGCATCATGCATGTATGATCGGTGATAGAAAATTATTCCTCTACACTGCAGCACTGACCCCTACACTACTCACGCCTGGTTTAAGGGACATGATTTTTCTGTGCCCCTAAGGCGTGTATTAGCAAGGGTTTTTAAAACTTACAAAAATTCCACATTTTATTTGCTCCAGGGTACCAATATTCACACATTTGTATGTGGCATATAATGTAGATTTATGCTATAGTCTTACAGCAAGCAGCTGTAGTGCAATGGACTTGCTAAGAGATGGAGTTTTTAGTTCAGAAGTCAGTACCTTAACCACTAAGCCACCAAAGTCTTCAAAATATGTTTGATGTTACTAATTTTTTTTATTTTAGTTTCTCTAATCCTCGGTCAGGATTGCTGGAAACCCAGTGCCTAGCCAGCTACATAGGGTGCAAGGCAGGAATGACCCTAGACAGGGCTCCAGTCCATCGTGACACACATTCCCACACTAAGGGCACTTTGGAGATTTCAATTAACCTAACATTTGTGCCTTTTGACTGAGAGGAAGCTGGAGTACCAGGAGGAAACTCGCACAGTTAGAGAGAGGACATGAAAACTCCACACAAAGGACCCGGGTCGCCCCACCTGGGACCAAACCCAGGACCTTTTTGAGGTGCCCTCATTTGGTTAATAAATTAATTAATATAATTGACAATATGATAAACTTACCCTTTGGTACTAATAGCTGGTTCACTTCCGCAGGTCTGTGCAATGGATACGATTGGAACCCTGGGTGGAACTCTGAGACTGGGTCTTCTGTCAGATTGGCTTCGCCGTACAAAAGGTTGAGGTCCTCTGGTTGACATGGACAGCCGACTATTCTCACCCCAGGGGCGAGGAAGTATGCTGCTCCCAGAGGACGTCCATGCCTGTGGGGGCTTAGGTACAGGACAAGGCTTCGCCTCAAACAAAGATGGGGATGCAGGACAAAATACTGAGCGAGCATTGTTAGATCCTCTAGAATTTGGCTCCTCGATACTGTGGTCTCGAGATTTTCGCTGCACTTTTGGCGAGGCAGGGGGAGAGGGAGCCTTAAATGGATAGGTAACTCCTGTGGTAGAGCGGCTGGTGACTTCTCGCTGCGTGACAGGAGTATTTGGCAACGTTCGTTGGCTGGTTTGTGGAGGTGTTGGAAGTTTACGAAACGTTACTGGACTTGACGCTTTAAGTACTGGAGGACTGGGCAACCTCCTGTTTAAAATGGGTGTTGAGGGTAACATACGGATCTTGGATGTGGGAGGAGTTGCAGGTGCTTGACTATCATCTGCTGCAGGAGAAAGCACTGCTAAATTGGTCACTTTGTCTTCATGATTACTTTCTAAAAACTGAGTGCAGTTGTCGATTTCTTCCAGACTTTTCTCTGCTGAAGAATCAGATGAATGTCGAAGATGGATAATTTTGCGAGCCTGTTGGTAAAGGGAGGCAGCCTCCTCATTCTTTGTTTCTGCTTCAGGTTTAGAAGTGAGATCACAGGTTTTTACTCCATTAAGGTCGAGGGCAACATTCTCTGCTGAGGGTATGCTTTGTGGGGGCTTTCTTAGACTTCCTTTGCTTGGAAGTACAGTAACTGACTGCATAGAGGCACGGAGTCTTTGAGATATGCTAGTCATCTTGGGCATGGTTGAACAGCCACTGCTATTTAGGTTCTCGTTTGCTTTGCTAACTTCAACATTTTCAAATGAATTATCCATAAGGACTTCCAGAGGTGGTGGTGGTAGGTCATCCAAGTCAAAATCATCAGTTCTATCAGAGGTTCTAGATTCGCCACAGTTGGCAATGTGGTCAATTTTATTGCACGGTAGTGAATCTTCATTTCCTAAACCAGGAATAATCGGAATACCACATTTCCTGACCCCTTTAAGAGGTCCAAGTACTTTTGTACTTCCTTGAATCTGTTTGCTCTGCTCCAGTCCCTGACTAAAGGTGTCAATTAGTTTCTTGACAGAATTCCCTCTGTGGCACATTCCGGGAGATGGTGGTGGGCTTGGCAGAGGCGTTGCCTTCAGGGGGACTTTGGCAGATTTATCCTTTTTCTTTTTTTCTTCCTCCTTTTCCTTTCTAGTTTCCTGTTTTCCTTTAACACTCACCACATTTTTCTTGCTGTTTACAGAGATCAGGTTTTTATTCAAGGGAGATAGTTGGGCAGCTGCTGTGGGTGAACTGGCCTGTTTTTGCTGTACTTGTGTTTGCTTGGGAAGATTCTTTTTCTGTTCACTTTGAACCTTTCCCATTTCCGTCAACCTCTGACTCAACTCTTTTTGCATCCTTTCCAGTTCTACCATGGTGACATCTTCAGCTTTACTACGAAGTGAGTCCGCTGATCGTGACCGGCAGTGTTTAGTAGCTGCTGTCTTTCTTTTAGGTGCTCGATGAATAGCAGTTTGTGGTCTTTTGCTACCTTTGTCACCCTCCTCAGTCCATTGACAATCACTGACTTTTGGGGTTCCAGATTTTGTCTTTACATTTGAGTGCTGAGTGGGAACAAAGTGAATCTTACCACTAATGGCATCTTTCAATTTTAAAGTCATTTCAACATTCTGTGCCTTATCTATTCCCTTTGTAGGCAGCCGACGGGGAGGATGGCCAGGTTCAGATGGACAAGACCTTGCGTCTGTCCTAATTGTAATCTCACAACATTCTTCCTCACTCTCCTTTCCTTCACCTTCACTATCATCCAATGAGGCTGATCCAAGCAACGATTCTGTGTCCTTGAATTCTTTGCCAGCAATGGTACAAGTTGAGTCTATGGATGTTTCAGAGTTGCTGTGGCTTAACCTTTGAATATATTGTTGTTTAAGCGGCTTTCGTATGGGCGTGCTGCTTCCAGGACTGCAAAGATTTGTGCGATTTGTTCCATTCGACCCACAACTTTCCCTGCGATGGCGCTGCCTGTCTGAACCAGCAAGTGACTCACTCTCAGCCCCAATGCCACTGTCTTCACTAAACAACATAGAATCCTCTGATCCTGGTCTCCTAAGTGAGGCAGCTTCAATCCTAGACAGCAGCTGCATCAGCCTGGCTTCGACTGCGTGTTTAGTTTTCAGTTTCTCCCCCAAGACTTCAGAAACAGATGAAAAATAATCCACTGCCTCCTTAAGGGCGGTCTCCCCAATCCCATTCAGTGACTGTCCCACAACACGCATCCTCTGAACAGTGTACTGAAGCAGTTGTTGTAACAAGTCGGGTGGAGGTTCCGATGGAATGGATCCACTGGACGAGGAATGACTCCTCATATTGCAAGGCCAAGCCAAATGTGCGCCACTGTCTTTTAAAAGTCGCTCTCCTTCTTCAACCATTTCCTCCAATCCTTTGTTTAACTCTTCATAGCGCAGAGCCATGAATGCCACCATGGGCTGAAGAGAAAGGTGAGTTTGGGCTGCATGATCTATTAACCCTAGAAGCAAATCATATTTGGCGATGCTGGGGTTGAGATATCCATATGCGGCTTTGTGGGCTTTCACAAGTGCCTCTGGGAAGTCCACCTTTTCCGAAATGGGATTTTGACCTTTATCTTTACTTCTGTTCGTTTTAGTATGTTTAGAGGTCTTCTTTGCCTTCTTTCCCTTTATAGCCTCTTTCCTTACTTGCTTTTGGTCCTCTTTGACATGAGGTGATAAATCGATTGCAATCTCTTGTGTATCCAGTTTTTCAAAGGCAGCTGTTGCTACTGGTTTTTTAACTGACCTTATGACATCCGTTTCTCCTGCCATTCTCTTTTCACTAGCTTCTTCTTCTGTCTCTCCACCACAGGAACTTCCACTTCTCCCATCCTCATATTGTGAGTCCACAAGATTTCCCTTAACAGGCAGCAGCGTCTTTCCTCTGAATGGGCTGTGTGTTCCTGTGAAGTTTCCCTTGGATGGGGAACAGCCCATTTCAAAGCTGTAGTTTTAAAAATTCAAGCCTAAAAACTTTTCAAAAAGACAAAAATGACAAAAACCTCCATGAGAAATAAGGTTGCGTTTAGAGCCTTACCCGACAGCTGCACTTGTCATTTTCAGGTGACTAGACAATAAGCACACTTTTGCACTTGACAGTCTGTTTCCTTGGAAACTCGCATTTAAAAACAATGAAACTTGGTAGGCCGTAGTCTCCAAGTGTTTTTTTTCTTCTTTGTTACAGTGGACTAACAGCGTAAAGCAGCTTGATCAACAAGGAAACGTCCTTCTGTATCTTGTGGAGGACGAACAGCTGAAAGGATTAGAGTGGATTTGATTGTAGTCCTCGGCATGCACATATGTCATGCAAGAGCAAATAAAACTCACTCACCTGCAAGACCTTAAGCTTATTAAGATAATCGGGGCTGTTTTTTTAGTCCAGCCCACACTCTTTAAATAGGTGTTCTTTTTTTATACTGGGCGTGATGCTGAAAGTAGACAAATCAACACTTGGTGTCAGTTGAGTATTTAATATATGGCTAGTATTTTTTTTTTTTTTAAGTATTCAACAATATAGAATACTATGCAAGTGTTAGCCACAATTATAATGGTACAATTAATGGTATACTGGCAATATATAACTATTTATTATATTACTAAAGTTGATCAAAATACAAACAAACCATGTACACCAATATGTAATACATAAAATAAAAAAATGCATTAAAAAGCACAATTTTTAAAACCAAATGGATGAGTGAGTAATTATTGTGACCTTCCTGAAAAGATGACTCCAAAAGACCACTCCTGATCAAGCTACTTGGTTTCCAGATGCTGCTCTTGCTCAAATGTAAAAGAAGGCCACATAGTTTTTTAATACTGCATACAATGTGATGTATTTTCTGATTGTATTCTAACAAAAATACAGAGGAAAAATATTCATTATACCATTGTACAGCTATAATTGCCTTATTTATTTAAATTGTATTAATTGAAATCGTATTGTTAACTTAATTTTACTGTTACTACAACTTGACTATTTCACTTAACATCTAGGCCACCTGAGAAGGGATGGATCCCTTTTTTAAGTCAAGGTTCTCCCAAGGTTTCTTCCTTCTATATTCAGGGAGTTTTTTTTTTCACTGTTGCTCTAGGCTTGCTCAATTTGGGATAGACCTTTTAAGATATTATTATTATTATTATAATAATATATTATTGTAAAGCTGATTTTAAATAATACATCATTGTAAAAAGTGCTATAGAAATAAATTTGACTTGACTTAACTGTCTTTTAAACTAGCATTAGTGGTTAAATTATATATTCAGTAATAAACAATGTTATATTATTGGTTATAGGTTTTAAGCATTAAATTAATAAATTGAAACTAGCTTCCTTGTGGAGTAAGAAAGATGTTAAGCTCCAACAAAATTTACAATGTTCATGTTTTGGGTTTCCTAGCAGTTCAATGTGTACTATTAAGGGGAGTCTTGCTGAATTGGTTTCATTACAGATCCTGCTCTAATTCTGTGCTTGAGTACTATGAACACAGTTGTTCTTTGGTGTGAACACTTTCTACAACTTTTTATTTTTTTGATTGTGCATTGTGCAGCATACCTTTGTTTCTTGCACATAGTTTGGCAGAATACAATAAGGAAACATTAATGTTTATCGAGCATGGCAAGTCAACATCTCATCAAAGCAGTAACTTTTATGTGAACTTTCATGTGCAAACCGTGCCAGATGTGATGTGTTGTGAGCTGTGGGAAAGACCTAGGAGGAACAGGTATTAAAGTTGGTGTAAAAGCTGAGAATTCTTCTCCACCCTCATTGTGTTTGTCACATTTCATTATACATTGTAAAGAAATTTGATCTTATCATGAAATTGGATAACGGTTTTGTGGGTGATTGTGGAAAATACAGCTTGTTCTTGTTTCTTATGGACTGTGGTGGCCTAGTGGGTAAGACACTGGACCAGAAAGTCCAGGGTTCAAATCCCACCTCTGCCAAGCTGCCACATTTGGGTCCCTGAGCAAGGCCCTTAACCCACAATTGCTTGAATTGTACGTTGCTCGGGATAAGAGCGTCTGCTAAATAACATAAATGTAAATGCTATTAGTATCCCTAACCCTTCCGCTTTCTCTCCAAGCTGTTCTTTCAGCAACAATTCCAGCCATCATACCTCTGCTTAGACCATGTTTAAGGACTATAATTCCCTCTCCTTCTCCTCCTTCTCTTGACTGAAAATGAAATGATCAGTAAGTGTATTTATACTGGACTAAATGATGTTTGAAGACTTGAATATTACCGATGTTTAATGGCGTGCATATTCTCTTCATATTCTTCATTATATGTTATTTGATTTCCTTTAGTTTTTTTTATTCTAGCCTACTTATTGTACTTTCTACTTATATTCTCTTGTATTTTCGTATTCATAATACATTCTTTTTTGATAAATCCATATATATTTATTTGTATAAACCTTTTTTTATTCAATTCATTTAATTTTCAAATATCGTCTAGGCTGCCAAATTAGGTTGAAACCCATTTTGAGTCTTAGTCGATCACTATATCGCTATATAGAAATTATTCAAGGCTAACTAATTTATCTCTAAAATTAAATATGACAAGTGTATCAATGCAATATTACATTTGGTATAAAAGTAGCATAAACAAAGAATACTATAACTAATAATCAGTCTGTAATGTTCAATGCGTGCCCCTGCAGCTGATATAATTGACTTGTAAATGGATTATGATGAATTTTGAAAAGTTCTTTGACGTTCTTAAGTTATGTGACAAGCTGACCCAGGATTTCCCAGCACAACATCGTCGTGAGCATCACACTGCCTTCAACAGTTTGTCTTTATTTTGGTGCCCTCACTTCTCCAGGTAAATCCTGCTCTTGTATTCGTCTGTCCTTGGGGAACAAACAATTAAACATCTAATTCCAGTTCTGTCAAAACTGTACACACGTTTCTCTACACTCACAAAAACATACATAGTGTATATACTGCTTATAAAAAAAATCAGGCGATATTTCAAATAACCCCGCGAGCAGTATACACTGTACTATACATATGAGGTACTATACAACACTGAAGTTACACTAAAGTGTGATACTGTGCTTGTGTGTGTATGTGTAGTACAAAGTGGAACTTCAGTGTTTTTCAATGAAAAGATAATAAAATAGTTGCAAAATGTGACGAGTGTACTCAATTTTTGTGAGCTACATATACATGCAGGAATGTGCTTCATTACAGTTGTTTTTGTTTTGACAGTGTCAGTTTTCATATATAAGCCAATGGTTCAGTAAGACTGTTGTCCTTTTTATTATTTATTGTATTTATCCTGCTTAACCCATATATTGCATTGAAATATAGCTGTTGTAGTACTTTCTGCCTCTGGGGCAGAACATTTTAAAAACAGTCCTACAGTCTTTTGAGAATTAATTTACCTTTTAAATAGATTAAATCTGATGCATTTTATTGTAAAAAAAAATATGGCATAAGAAAGAATCAAGATTGTAGGTAGGATTAACATATAGATGTCATATAATTTTAATACATGTATTCAAGGTAACTGAGCTTTTATACTTCATGGAGGGAAGCCAAACTTCGTAATACAGAAGCTTCCTCCTACCTTACACTCAGTAGCTATCTTACACTCTAGTAGATTTTCAGTTACTAGCATATTCAGAATGAATTGTTGCACGGTCAACAGTGTACCCATGGCAACGAATGGGGTGGAACTGATAAGTTGTGCGTAGAATGAGATGAACTTCAGTCCGTAACTGTAGGCATGCAAATATAACATCTATGGAAAAATTGATATACAATGGGTATTGCATTCAAGTCATGTGAGTGTGCAATGTTAAAATAGTTGTGCATAAAGCATATATTTAAATAAATAAATAAATAGTGTATTAAGTGTTAAAAGCAGATCTCAATCTAAAAATGGCACTCAGTATTAAAATGCATCTAAATAATTAAACATTAAGATAATGACATAAATTGCATACACTTTATATGCTTCAAGGTGGAACAGTCTGTTAAATGGACCTTCTGTGAAATCTGTACCGTATGCTGGACTGATATTTCCTGCAATTTTTCAAATCCAACACACTGTCATTGCTTCTGAGACTGCCCACCCCTGCGTCGCTCGAGTCCGTGCTACGTTGTGAGAACCTGCTCTGCAGACCAGTTTTTAACATTATAGGTCCGACCCCAGATAAGTTAGAGAACACAGAGTCAATCGATGGTCTGTTTTCACAGGCTCGTGCGATGTACGCCTCCACAGTGACCTCGTCCTTCTTTTTGCAAAGGGCCATGTACCACTTGGGCGCGAAGTGGAAGACGATGATGCCATACGATGACAGCAAGATGGCCACGGCTTGAATTGCGAAGTGCTCTAAAATCTTTTTGATGTATATCGGCATGAAGAAAACCCATACGAACAGGTAGACCAGCATGCTCAGGATGATGTGCGCGGCTTCGTTGAAGCGATGAGGAACCTTTCTGCTTTTGAAAGCCAGGACGAAGCAGATGAAGGCAAGCAGAGCAATGTAGGACAGCATGATGCCGAAACCTATGCCAGAACCTTCTTTACATTGCAAGGTGATCACCATGGGATCATTAGGCTCATTGGTGATGTGCATAGCAGGAGAATCAAAGATGAGCCAGAAGGTGCAGATGAGAACTTGAATAAAAGTGCCAAAGCCAATAATAATAGGAGGCTTGTAGATCTTCTTGACCGTATGCTGACGATATTGGGGAAGGAAAGCTATGAATGTCCGCAGGGCTTTAACCAGGACGCATGAGACCGTGAGAGAGAAACCCAGGCCGTATACTACCTGCCGTGCTCTACACAGATGATCGCTGGGTTTACCTATGAACATCAAGATGCTGGTAAAGCTTAATGCTAGTCCAGCCATGATGAGCAGATGTATGTAGCCTCCGGCCTGTTTCATCACAGGACTCTCACGAAACGCTATGTAAATAATCAAATTAATGATTAGAAGGAGATATCCAGCTATACTAAACACCAGCAGTGTTATCGCTCGCGATCCATTCCACTTCCAGAACTCTTCCCTCTTTGGCTCACAATATGTCGATCCTTTGAGTGACCAGGTTCCATTTTTACACGGGAGACACTCTGCAAGATCTGGAATAAAGAATTAAGTAACTGTTAGTAAATAATATTTAAAACTTTGTAAAAAATATATATATATTTAAAATTTTGAACATGAAAAAAAATATAATTAACACTTTTACCACTCTTACTGTTCAGATGCCTGTGCAGAGGCCCAGACTATAATAATATATACATCACTTTATTTGTACCGCGGAGTGTAATGGCAGAGACACACGCAGAGTACAGTGTAGACAGGATGTTTATTAAGAGCGGCAGGCAAAATCAAAGTCGAACAGCCCAGGATTGATACACGGCGAAACTAGGTCGAGGCGAAAG
>JAUZSU010142151.1:0-15433 GCA_034780255.1 Parotocinclus maculicauda | reverse complement strand
TTGAGTTTGCAAGAGGGATCAAATACTTATTTCACTCTGCAAAATGCAAATAAATGTATATATTTTATACAATTTTTTTTTAGGATTTTTTTTAGATTTTCTATCTCTCACTGTTAAAATAAACCTAACATCAAAAGTATAGACTTTTCATATATTTGTAAGTGGACAAACTTACAAAATCAGCATGGGATCAAATAATTATTTCCTCCACTGTACACACACACACACACACACACACACACACACAATATTGATTCTTTTATCATTTTATCCATGTCAGACAGTCTCAATGAATTTCACATCAGTTGCAAGAACCCTGGAAGTTTGAAAAACTATGAGATATTACATGATGTTCTCGTATGAAAAGCTAGACTTGCTAGTAAAAAGTGTTATGAACAATTAAGTTCTTTAAAAGACTTTAAAGTAGAGGGTAATTGAAGCACTAGGAGTAGCTAGATGGAAGACTGGATCAAGTGCAAGAGGTCCTGGAGTAAGAACATGATTTTGAGGAGATTAGCAGTTTTTAATCAGTCATAGAGGACTCTGAAAGAAGGTATAAAGTTTAGAATAGTGTGCGTTGAGAAGAGGCTGTTAAGGGTTCCAGAGCAAATACAGAACATGCATATGCATTCCTTGTATTTGAAACAATTTTGTCAAGGTCTGTAGCTGACTAAAGAGAAAAGTAGAAAGGATTGCGAAGAGGATTGAAGTTTAAAAGATTTTGGTTGTGCCTAGAAAGTTGGAAGTGCTTCTTGGCAACCTGGCCCAAATATAAGGTAAAAATGCAAATGTAAAAATCAAAAAATGAAGCATTCCAAAAAAAGCAGAGAGGGTTTTAAGGAATGTTTTGTAAGAACTGGTGGCTTTTTATATATGTTAATGAGTTTGGAGAGATTTAAAAACGTTCAAAGAAAGTCTAAAAACAATTGAAAGATTTTAAACATTTTATCAGTTTGGTGGCATCTGTAATAAAGTTTTAAGGTAATGGAAGAGCTCAGAAAAATAAACCACTTTCAAGAAGTCAGAAGGACTGAAGTTGTAGGACAGTTGTAGCAGAAGCAGAATATTGTATGTAGAGATCCACTGTGAAGACCCATTAGAAGTAGATAAGAGAAGCCGTTAAAGAATAAAGGCAAAAGGCGAAATTGAAAGACTTTAAAGATGTTAGATGATTTAAAAAGATTTCAGAGACTTGAACAGTGGCAAGTTCTTGTAGGGACAACTGGAAGCTTGAGAAAATTAAGTGTTGAAAAATGTTAAGAAACCAGAAGGAAAGCAAAAAGTTTTGAAATTTGCCATAGGAATTTAGGTGGTTCAGAGGGCATACCATCTTCTTGGGTCCGAATGGTGGCAGTGGTGCTCTCTGGGCCTGGCCCCGCATCAGTGTGGGCTTTAATCCAGACCTGGTACTCTGTCCACTTCTCTAGTTCCTCCAGTTTGTAGCTGGTAGCATTAGCAGGGATGTGTTTCACCTCATGACGCTCCAGGTCCTCTCCTGAGAGTGCCTGGTAGGCCAGGGTATAGCGTACAATGTTCCCATGGTGACTGTCAGCTGGAGGTGCCACCCAACTCACCTTAATGCTGGTAGAAGAGAGACTGAGCAAAGAAACTTCCTGTGGTGGGGCTGAGGGGGCTGTGGACATGGAAGGTAGAGTCAAGGTAATGTAAAAGTAAGGAGGCATGAACTTAAAATGCAGCTTGTCTGTTTTTGTGTTTAATTTGTTTGATCTTTTTGTTAACTTAAACTCCACAAAACCACAATGTGACCACTGCTACCCCATATTTCATTCAAGTGAAAGTCTGACTATATACCAGCTATATCTATGTGTATGAAACTTGTATCAGTAACAGTAAAGGCACTGCAATGTGGACCAAAATGTACACAACCAAATGTACACAACCACGGTAACGCATCTGAGAGCCAGTGTTGTGCTAAACTCTGTTAAGAGTGTGAATAAACATTAAATTGTTACATAAGAGCCTGTCTGCTTTCCAGTATAATCCACTGGTGAGTTGGCATCAGATCAGGTGGGAATGACAATTATCTTAAACATGGGGTTTGGATTTATTATCTAGCAAAGATAATTTAATACAACTATATGAGAATTCTACAGCTTCTGGAGAACTGCATGCTCTCATTAATAAAATAATAATTTCTTATCCTCCAGGGTATATGTAGTATATAACATCCTAAGCATGTATTTCTTTCTTGGGAATAATGATATTTAGCACCTTAATCTAAGCTATAATTGTAGGTATAGGTATAGGTATTAGGTGTTATATTATATAGGTGTAGGTATTAATTTGAAGGTACACCATGTTCACCTTCTCTTGAGAATGATACAAAGTACAAAATAACCAAAGCTTGTTGGGTACAACCCCAATTAAATTTATGGTACCTTTGTAAACAAAACCATTGCTAACTCCATATCAGCAATACCTATGGCTACACAAACAAAATAAAACAGTGGAAAATCGAATTTAATTCAAACTTCATTGGTTCTAGAAGGCCATTCAAATTAGGATTTGTTTGAAGTCAGAATCCAATTAATTTCAGACATACTCCGGGACTGGGTCATATGTGTACAGGTTCTACTGATGTTTAAATTCAGTATATTTGTTCGAATTTGAATTTGAAAGAAGCAGTTTCCACAAACTTGAAAGATCAGTTTTATTGGGCACTGCAAATTCTCTTTCTGGACTGCAACCTGACCTACCAAGTTACCTAAATTTGGCGTACCACATGTATTCCAATAAAAGTGACAATGCCTGAAGGAAAATGGAGAAGGAGCAGAAAACTGTACTTGGCCTGCATCATAGGCAACCCACTGAACAAACAAGGATGGAAACATTCAGCCATTTCACTTATGGGTCAGAGTGATCACTCTGGACTTTGCCCTTATGCAATTATGTATTTCAAGTTTCTTGAAATGTATACCAATTGATTCATTCCGTTATTAATTTTAGACATACCCCTGTGTGGTCATTCGACAACCACAGATCTGATTTGTTAAGGGCATGAGCCAGAACACAATAGCTAAAACTGTTTTGATCAGTTTTATCAAACCTGTATGTGGTTTTCGTAGTTTTTGGTAGTTATGTAGTAATGGTCTTTTTCAAGCTACGGCACCATTCAAGCTACGGCACCATATATTCCATTCAGAGAGTAACAGTGCAGCCAGTTCAAAAATCAGATAATTTGTTATGTTAAAGTTTTACCACCTGCAATTGGCGGGAAAATTAACAGGATTAATGCCAGGTTGACACAAATAATGATATTTTTAAACAATGTAAAAGTGGCCAAAGTTTTTTTTACATTAAAAGTATAGCTAGAGTGTCACTGAAGTATATTGAACAATTAATTAATAAAACCTAATTAATAGCTATAAAAATTATTTAAAAAGTATTAAACAGAGCTAGCTGGCTACATGATGGCTTGATAGCATTCTGCTACCTCTATATACACTACTACTCTAAAATAATGTGATACATATTGTAAAATAAGGTCTTAAAAATAACTAACTGACCAAAATTACAAACTGGGCATTGATAGAGGAACAGCTAGGAATTTAATTAATGAAACAATTAGTTTGCTAGCTATTTAACAAATTTACCATCACTCTATAAAATAAAATTTTAAGTACAACATGGTGTACTTGAAGTCAAATAAGCATAATAAACCTAAATGGCAAAACAACATGATAAAAAAATAAGCAAAAGAAGTTGTTTAATCTGAGTATTGCTAGTTACCTTGATGTGGTGCCCCAGTAAACCTAAAATAAAAAAGCAGACAGGTACATAGCTATAGCAGTACTTGATAGATCTGAACCCTTTACACTTTTCTACATTTCTGCATAAATATGATAAACTATCATATGGTTTTCATACAAGCAAATAAGACCATACTATTACAATTGGGGATTTATTTGTTGAGGAAAATGGTCCATACTGTTTGAGAGTGGATGGAGTAAATAAACCTCTAGGTTTTGAGTTTTTTCAATCAATGGGATGACAATTAGGTATAAGTATGTGTCCTGTTCTTTTTAAAGAACATGGGTCTATCAATGAGCTTCACAAGTAACCTCATGTGAGTGTTGCAAGGAAAAAGTCAATACTTATAGGAACATTGCTGCCTATCTATAGTTTTCTAATGATCACAAGGCAGAACGTTGGATGGATGAGAAGCACCATGTCTGGAGAAAGGAAGCATTCTGACATAAAAGCTTATCCAAGCTGTGAAACAGAGTGATGGTAGGCTCACTGTTTAGACCTGCTTTGCTGCACGTGAACCAGGATGCCTAGCCATCATGGAAAGAACAATTTACTCTCAATTACACCAGCAAATTATAAAGGAAAATATCAGGAAATGTGTCTTCATTTTAAAAATAGTTCTTTTGGCATGACCTAGTCAATATTCTGACCAGATATGTCATTCTCTTCAATAAATAAATGACCATAATTATGTAGAAATATAGAAAATACTAAAGGGAACCACTGAAGCACCACCATAGCTGCAGTCACTCTAGTAAATGTTTTTCCACATGTTAAATATACAAATATTATAAAATATACTAAATATTGATATGTATCCATCTGCAAATAGCTGTGTAAAACCTAATATTAAGAACAATACATAATTACAATTTTTAAATTGCTGGCTAACTAATATTTCCATTGGAGTAGCTAAACAGCTGGAGTAGCTGATGAACTACTAAACTATGGTTATGAGTTTAAATCCTTACTTAGCCAGTTTAAGACCCTTAAACATTAAGATTTTAACTCACTCTGGATAAAGATGTCTAAAATGGTTTCGTTGTTAAGGCTCTGGAATACTAATTGGGAAACTAACTGGAGTTGAAATCCTGGCCCCAAGGGCTTCAAACATTAACTTCTTAGTGTAAGTTTAAGTCGATCTGGATAAGGGTGTTTATTAAATGCTGTGAATGTAATGTAAACTATATTAGCATTTGATAACAGATAGAATAAAAGCAGTTTATCTGGACTTGACTGTACAGATAACAAGTGATTTGATTTTTCAGATATGGGAACATCGTAATGGTGGTTTGGCTCCAGACAAAGAGCGGGGAAAAAATTCTGCCTACCAACCGATGTGCTCGTGTGAGCATGAGAAGCCACGATGGAAATCCACCAAGAGGAAAGACAAAAGAGAGAAAGGAAGAGAGTGTGAAGGAAAGTTGGAGTTTGAGAAACACCATGAGAGGATAGGGTCGAGAGAGAGAGAGAGATGAAACGGGGAGATGAGTGAGATGCAAAACAGAACAGAGAGAAAAGTGAGGAAGATAAAGTATGAGAGACAGAGGGAATGCAAAAAAGGATTAAACAAAGCGTGAAGAGGAAGAGGACAGGGTAGAGAGGGAGTGACAGAAGAAGATAGAGAGAGGTACGAGGCTACGTTTGAGGGCATCTCTCTTTTGCTGTCTGTCTGTCTGTCTGTCTCTATCTGTCTGTCTCGCTCTCTCTCTCGCGCTCTCTCACTTCCCTTTCTTGGGTGATAAGGTGCGATTTTCTGTCATAAACACTTCAGCCTGAGTGATGGAGGGTCGAAAGAGGGAGATTAAACCCAAGCAGCCTGCGTCACTCTGACATTATGGATACACACGCACATAGGCACACACACACACACACACACACACACACACAATCAATAGACATGGCACAATAAAAAAATCGGAGAGAGGATTCTTTGTGTCTGGCTTAACATGTCTGGAGAAAATCTTTCTCTCTGGCTCTACAGGTAAAAACAGATGTTCATCATCCTTCACTTTGACATTCGTGCCGCTTTATCGGTGACGTGAGGGAAAAACTATAAACTAAATGGAAGCTTGTACAAAAGAATTCAAAGCAATTACAAGTACATAAAGTGAAATAGTAAAATACAGGTAAAATTATATTATTATTGTCCTTATTTTAGTTTTCATACATACTAAGATGAGATTAAAATAAATAATAATATACACTTAATGGCCACTTTATTAGGTAGATCTGTTTAACTGCACTTTAAAGCAAATATCCAGACAGCCAATCATATGACAGCATCCCAGGGCATTTAGTAATGTTGACGTGGTTAAGACGAACTGCTGATGTTTAAACCAAGCATCAAAATGGGGAAGAAAGGTGATTGACATGATTTTTAACATGGTATGTAGTGGTTCTAGCATATAACTGTTGATCTACTGGGATTTTCATACATAGTTTTGTCTAGGGTTTGCAGACAGTGGTCCAAAAAAGGGACAATATCCAGTGAATGGCAGTTCTGTGTGTAAAAATGCCTTGTTAATGTCAGGGGTCAAATGAAAATGCTGGTTTGAGCTGACAGATCAACAGTAACTCAAATAACAACTAAATATATAAATATATCCAAGGTGTGCAAGAGTGTCTCAGAATGCACAACATGTTAAATCTTAAAGCAGGTTGGCTACAGCAGTGTAAGACCACACCGGGTGCCACTTCTGTCAGTGAGGAACATGTGGATGAAAGTAAACTGAAAAGGAAAATTGGGGAAAAAACATTGCAGGCTCGACTTCTGCTTCCACAATCGATCAATGAGGTTATATTTTGGTGTAAACAAAATGAAAGCAAGTATCCATCCTGCCTTGTATCGACAATTCTGGATCCTGCTGGTGTAATCGTTTTAGGGATATTTTCTTGGCACACTTTGGGCCCGTTAATTCATTATCTAAATGCTAAATGCGATGCTATTGTTGCTAATAGTGTCCATCCCTTTATGACCTCAGTGCACCAATACAACACCTTGAGATGTGACATAACTGGAGATTCACATCATGAATGTTCAGCCGACAAATCTGCAACAATTGTGCACCTTAATGAATCTGTGCCAGGAAGAATTAAGGCAGTTCTGATGGCTCCAACCTGGTATTAACAAGGTGTACTTAATGTGTACCTAATAAAGTGGCCAGTGAGTGTATAAAATAGCAATACAAGAATGCTAAATAGACTAATAATAATCAGAAGGAAAACTAAATAATGTAGATATGCCATAAACAAAATTAAAACGTATAATAGAAAAAAAAATTGACGACTTAACATGCATCCCATAATACAAACAAAAACTCAAACAAAAGTAGCAACGCGACTACTCAGCTCAGTCATTTCACACGCTGAGGTGGTGAATAAAGTGCACGGTGTGGAACTCACATGACTGGGCGGTGCGAGCCTCGATAGGTTGTGTGTACAACCCTAAACCTATCTCCGATCTCGCAGCCAGTTTGAAGTTATACAACATGTTGGGCTTTAACCCTTCCACGGCGTACGAGCCAGCTGGATCAAAGGTTACATGGACCTGTCAAAAGATACAATGATTATGTACTGCTGTACATCCCATAATAAAATATCCCTTATTTTGCAGTGTATATAGTTAAATTATGTTATCCATATGTACCTAAACTACCTCTATTATTTGTTATGGGGAAACTTTCAACTCAATCCTGTATACTGTACTGGTCCTCCTAACTACCTGGTGTCTGTAAATTGGCATGTACTCTATTCCCTGCTTTATTTGTTTGTTTGTGTGTGTCTGTGTGTGCACCTTGGGACCAGAGTCAGCCTCCCAGTAGGTCAGCTCATATTTGATGATTTGGTCCTGGACTGGCCAGAGCCAGCGCAGCATGATCCGACTGTCAAGCTCGGCCTCAGCATCGAAATCACTGGGCTGTGAGGGAACTTGTACAAAAACACACAATTTCAAACATACATCTCAAGTCTTAGGAAACAAGTCTTAGGTGTCTCGAAGCAAATAATTGTATAATTGTACTGGTATGCTCCATTTAATGTCCATCTGAACAACGTCTGTCAGACTGAGGTATTAAAATGATAACAAATTACAAAATGACCTATTATATAATAAAACATTATAATTTAACTTTGTTTAAACTCATAAACTGGTCAAAAACAGCAAGTCACCTCAATATCAAAACACCACAGAGTCATGAGCAGAGGTGGGAGTTTAAGAGTTTAGGAGCATTATTGTGTGTTCCTTTGTGCGTGCGTGTGTGTGTGTTGTGTGCTTGCTTGCTAGTAAGTTTGGACTCTCTGCTTCCTTTGGCTGATCTTCCATGTTGTTTATAACACTGTCTATCAATGCAGTACAGTTACGGTACATTGTAAGAGTGCGTTACTAAGTTATTATTGTAAATTTCCCAAAATTATAAATATACCAGCATTAGGGTTGCGGTGCTCTGAAGCATTTACAAATTATTTGCAAGCAGTTTTATGAAAATACATTTTTTAACATCATAGTAGCCTAAAAATACTACGTAACTATGGCAATGCCAATAGTATTAAGTCTGAGCTATGAAGCTAAAGTGACTCTTATGACCACATACTAGACCACTAAATACCTTAAGCCAACATGGTCAAAAGCTAATTCTCCAATGCACGAGTAGAAATTCGCTTATAAAATCCCATAAATATTTAATAGGGCTGAAATAAAATACTGCTTTTGCGTCAGACCACTTTTGAATAGTTAATAAGGAAACAAAACCTCAGAAACTACAGATGGAAATAAAATCACAGTGCTGTAGTATCAGGTAATCTGTAAATGTAATCCTGTCTGAATACGGCTTATGAAATACTATGAAATCATCCTGAAAACAAAAGAATCTACAATGTCAGCAGGAAATAAAATGGTTTTCATACATTTACAATAAAGTTGTATATATTTAACTTTTTTATCCCTTTTATTACTTTGTTGTTGTCGTCATTATTCCATGTATGACCATCCTTGCTACTTCATAAAATCCAATGTATAAAATAAAGATTATATATTTTTAAAAACATAGGGTTAAGAAAGTGGTTTTTTTTTGGTGAATACATTTGGGATATTTTTGGAGCTTATTTTTTTTACAAAAATACTTGCACACTCTAGTCTCACCTCCTTGCAGTGTTTTAATCTGCAGTGTGTGTGATGGCGGTCCATCGCCCACTGCTGTAAAGGCCAGCACTCGTAGACTGTAGGTGGCTCCTGGTATCAGGCCTGAGATTGTGGCCCGCTGTGCAGCATCAGCAGTGTTGTGTTTGTGCCAGGCATTAAGTGGTGCGTGGGAGTGTGTGTCGTGTGTGTAGTACACCCTGTAGCCCCTGATGAGTCCATTCGGTTCCTCTGGTGGCTCCCACTCCACCAGTGCTGTGCTCGAACTCAGCATCCGTTCCCTCACCCGCAGCGGGGCCGAAGAGGGTGCCTGTTCGCCTGTCCGGGTTTCCACAGCTGTGCTTGGTAAGCCCCGTCCCACGTTGTTCACAGCCATGACACGGAACTCATATGGTGAGAAAGGACTCAAGCCGCCGATACTGTAGCGTGTTGAGGCCACACCGTCCACTTCCTGGAAACCGTTTTCAGAGTGTTTGGCTCGGTACTGGATGACGTAGTATGAGACTGCCTCAGGGTTCCCAGAATCCCATGTCAGTGTCACACTGGTTGCTGTGGTTTCCGTCACCATCAGAGAGGTGGGAGAGCGAGGAAGGGCTGTAATGCAGATCATACTTTTTTAATAAGAATCACCTTTATATATGAGTCACTTAATACAGTCATTCCACTGTAGTCATATCATGTAGATTCTCCATATTAAGTGCATGTAGAAAACCCCCATGTCCTATGAAAAGTCTCACCTTAGAGAATTCGTCACATTACACCCTACGCAACTATATTTACACTTAAGAACCCTCAACACAAAAGTAAAAATAAAATAAATGCTAATCAAGTTTATCAGTTTGATCCGTTTGAGTCTCTGTTTAATCCGGCTGATCTTCCATGTTGTTCGTAATACTAGCTTTCAATGCTTTTTGGCTTCCATAAAACTAAAGTATCAGGTACATTATTGTTAGATGTTCTCTACACAGGGCTGAAACAGTACATTACTGTATGGTTTATAATTTAAATTTCCTCCAGGATCAATAAAGTATCTATCCATCTATCCATCAATCCATCCATCCATCAATCCATCCATCCATCAATTTATCCATCCATCCATCTATCTATCTATCTATAATTATTGCAAATTTGCATACATTAAAAAAGGTTAAGCATGTGTATAACTTTTGCTTCCAAACGTATCTGTGATGCATTTTCATAACATTTAAATGCAAAATTCTTGTGAAAATCCTCTTTATATTTTACTTACAGTTGCACAAAAATATGATGTGTCAATGGTAATCCGGTCAATGTCCAGTTTGGTCAACGACCTGTTTTACAGAATGTGGCTCATGCCAGTATTAATAAAATACCTAGGTTAGATAAGTGATCCCCTATAACCAATCACTTTTCAGATCACACACCATTTGCCAGAAGTCATATCAGTTGAGGTTTTGATTACTTTAGAATTAAACCTTTTAAACTTTTCCCTGAGGATTTAATTATTAGGAGTGAATGATAATGCAAAGATATTACCATAATTAGAAAGGTGCTTTCAAAAGGACTCTGGGATAAAGCTGTGGAAAAACACCATTTGGGAGAAGGATATAAAAAGCTTTCAGAGGATTTAACTAACCCTCAGAGTATCATTCAGTAAATTATTAAGAAGTGAAAAGAGTGTAGTTCATGCTCGGGTGGTGCAGCAGTCCAATACACCCACCAATGCAGTTACCCTGTGTCAAATGCCAGCCATGCCTTCCAGCTCTGTCAGACATGACATACAGCCATGATTGGCTGGGCATGAAGGAGGTGAGGCTGGTCAGTGGATCATCACCCTGCACTGCAACCTTTGATCCTGCCAGTTTCATGGTGTTCTCTGGGACATGGAAAATGTGTAGGGTACATTCAAGGCCTCGCTGAAATTGGGCTGACCCTCCAAAGTGGATAAACAAGCCAGCAGAACATTGATCAGTGAAGCTAATAATAGCCTAAAGAACTTTCAAGTCATTATGGCTTGGACTGGTCAATCTTTACATGTGACAACAATATCATTAACTTTCTTATAAGCTGACCTGTATGAGACACACAGTGTCAGGTGTGTTTTTGATCCCATGTGACAGGTGGTTAGAAGGCTAAACTATCTAGCCAAAAATCCAAGCACAATGTTTGGCTAAAACCAAACCCAGCACACCAAACAAAATATACCATACCTACTGTGAAGCTTGGTGGTGGCAACATTATGTTGTGGGGGTGGTTTGGACTGGGAAGAATTGAAGGGAAAATGGATTCTGTCAAGCACACCCAAATGCTAGCAACAGACATAAAACCATTAAAAAAAAGAAAGAAAGAAAGAAAGACCAGAATCACCTTAAGGATAGGAAAACCAATACCCTTGGGAGGTCAAGTCAAAGCTCTGACCTAAATCCAAAAGAATACCACACAAGTGCCCTGCTGAATACCACAAAATTTGACTTAGCTTGAACAATTATGCAGAAAAAAAGAATGGGCAAATACTCCCCCAATATAGACACACTAAGGCATGTAGAGATATAGCCAAATAGACCAATGGCTGTAATTAAGAAAAAATAAGCCGCCATTAATATTAATTATTTCCCAACCCTGTTATTTTTGTTATTAGATTATTAACTACTGTAATTTTTTAGTGGCATAGCAGAGAACATTTGAAGGCAAACCATATAAATAAACCTGCCAAAAGATATTATAAGTCGTAAGTGAATATTTCACAGGGGTGTGCTGATTTTCTACGGGCACTATATGAGGCAAAAATATATCAGGTCCTTCCCAATTAATCATGGAGTTATGCTCGCACAAACCCACTCTAAGTCGAATGTGATGTAAACCAAGGAGTTTATAATATATTGTTTTACGTATCATTGAATTGGCTTTAACGTGCTTAAAAATACATACACCTTGGCATTTTTATTTTATTTACAAAATGTGTTAAATATCATATTCATTTATTAAATAATTGTATTGAAATACAAAATAGTTAGTCCACTGGCGGACCGGGTGCTGCTAGCTTGGTTTCGTTAGCTGGCGCCTGCCCAGCAAGTGCGGGAGAGTAATGGAATACATATAGCATGCCCTGGGGAAAAATAAAACATTCTAAATACAGTTTCTCCATTTGATGTTATGTGTAGTATCGGATGCCCATCATCAAGTCGAAATCATATTGGAATCTGGACCATCACATTTTGAGGAGCACATGTAACCTCATCAAGTTACATGAATTATTTAGGAGGGATGGCCTGTGTGCCTATCAATACCAATGTAGAAGTATTCCCCAAGAAAACACCCATTTGTCTTTTAATTTAAGTGAATCCCTTTGCACTGAATCATAATATCCATGAACTGAACCATTTTGAACCAGCCTTAGAGCCAAATCATTATATGCAATATTTCACTGTGTAAGTAACCATGTAAATATGCTGTTAAAAGCTCTAATTGCAATGCTTTAATATCATTTTCTGACATCTAAGGGTGGCTTGAGCACTCTGTTTGTGGCAGCCATCCATTTGACACTAAACACAGATGCACTGCACTAAAAAAACATGTCACAGTAAATACGGCCATTATCTTAGCTTAGTGTAATGGATGGTCCTCGCAGGCTTCTCGGTTTCCGCAGGCGAGCAGCAAAGTGCTTGCATTGTAAAAAAATGCATTTGGAAATGACTCTAAACCTATTTTTGCCATGCATTCCATTGTGCTTCTGTCAGAGAATCAAATGAATGTGCAAGGCTACAGTGCTGCAGTGGACAGGCCTGGAAAAATACAGCAATGCCTGGCTTTAGGGAGCTTAAGTCTTCTTACTGAAATTCACATGGACCTGTTTTCTTCCCTCTACTGCCTGCGTGATGTGAATGATGAAGCTATGAAGTATAGTGCACTTGTGTGGAGAATGGATTAGTGCTGCACAAAGTAATGCCTAGTTAAATATACAACACACTTCAGGACTCAATCAGCCTTTGCAAAATGTCCTTTATCAAGTAGTCCTTAAAGAGCAAATGTTTAATGTGGAATTCTTTTCAGTAATTTTAGTATTTTTTTATTCCTGCTACAATAATGCCAGATTCTGCTTTCATGGCTATGGGTATTTATTTTAGTGTTAGTTTCAAGTTAATGGTTTTGTTGTTACATAACAATTAGTTTAATGTAAAAATAATAGCATATACAAACCATGCGACAGGACAAAAACAAGCTCTTTATTTGTTTGTTTTAAGAATGGCAACACCATACACTGGTTTGATTATAATACAATACATTGTATTTTGAAGGGATTTGATGTAATGTACTAAAAGGGGTTTTGGTTATGCTTTATGATGTAATATGTTATCAACCCTCTAAGGCCAGTACCTTAACCGCTAGGCTACCACAAACCTAGGCAGAAATAATTCCTAGACTTTATGGACATCATTGCGGACACCTTGGGCCTTTTAGGTGCTGGGAACCCATACATAACTTCAAATGCTGCACTGTAACCAACAATGAGGCTTTGGTATAATGCATTACAAATGGGTTTGTTGATGATGTAATATGCCGGAAAGCGTTTCGAAGTGATGTAATGTATTTGAAGTGATTTGGTAATGAGGTCATGCATTGGAAATGGCTATGATGTAATATATTGAAAAAGGTTGATGATCAAGTCATATATTGGTAGGGGATTGGTTATGATATACTGTTCATGTAAATTCTGGGATATGGGATATTACAAAACAAAATATCACATAATGAAATATGCAGTGTATAATGTTCTTAAAGGGAACTTTCTTATGATATAGTGAAAATAAACATATGAATATATATATATATATATATATATATATATAAAGAGAAAGAGAGAGAGAGAGAGACTGTACTTAATTATCCCAGAGTGAAATATTCATTATATATATTTATATGGTTGTGATATTATATATTTGCTGTTTTCAGACTAATATAACTTTCAAATTGTTTCTGTGTTTACACAGCCATTTTATTTAACATAATGATATAACCAAAAATGATTTTGGTTATGAGGTAATGTATTGAGAGGGGTTTTAGTTCTGACAATTTATTGGGAGAGGTCTTTGTTATGATGTTCTGTACTATGAAAGGTTTTAGTTATGCTGTAATGTTTTGAGAAGTGGCTTGGTTATGATGTGTTGGATGGGGTTTTGTTATGATCTTATGTTTAAGGGTAAGTTGATGCCAATGTCAAGTGTTGAGGGGATTTTGTTCATGCTGTACTGAATTATGAAGGGTTACGGATATTATGTAATGTAAAGAAAGACGTTTTAATAATAGTAATTAAGGAGGTAAGATTTTAATGTAGACTATTTACATGCATTCCTGATGTCAAGATGCACAAAACTAACTGAAGAATGAGCTAGTGACAGTTTACACTGTGTATTTAGAACACAATTAGATGCCTCTCAGACTAAATGTGCCCCATATGATGGCATACGAGGGTCTGAAACATGATGCCTATCCATATTTCTTCTCAGTTCAAATACTTCCTTTGGGCTGGCAGGAATTGCTCATCACACTGGAATCAGATTCATTACATTACAGTTTTGATGAAAGATTGATGAGGTGACGGCACGCTCTGCATGGTAGGGAGCTGTGAGAATCTTACAGCCTTCATTATTAATGAGACATTTTTGCAGATTCGCCAGCTGCAGACAGAGAGAACAACATTTCTCACTGTCTGCAACTGCTTTTAGACCAGGCTTTTAGAGCAGATTGAAATGTCTTTCCTTATCTTCCCAGATGAATGAGATCAGAGCTAATCAAACATTTTGTCAGTGGTTGGGTCTGAGATCTATCTCCACACTGAGACTTTTTAAAAAAGCTCTACACCATTTTTTTCATTTAATTTATTTTTATTAAACAAGACACTGTCTCAGACTGACTATACCATTCTTAGTAGCAGCTGCATTGAAATTGTCTATCTTCTACCAGCCCCCTCTCTTTCCGTACTGTCCATCGCTCTACACTTTATGTGGAGTTTGCATATGTATGTCGTTGTTAATACTTTCCTATACGCCTCACTCATTCTTGGACCTTTTTCCTGCTTGAATGATTGACGTTTTTTATACCCACATTCTCTACCTGTTTGGTGATACCACAGTCGTCCTGAGAGGTGATACTTATCACATGTCAACTATGCAAGACGGACAGGGACTCCACTAGCCAAGAATGACACATGGAATTAATGACATCATATTTTATATAGATATAAGTGCTGTTTAACATCCATTACTGTCTGCGTACTTGAACAGACTAGGTCCTGAACATTATAATAGGCAAACATATATCCAATTCACATCGGAATGACAGAAAACTATCAGCAAAACTTTTCAGAAGAGAATTGCAATCTTGAAAAACAGAAAACATGTTAGAGTCGCTTTCGG
Source organism: Parotocinclus maculicauda (assembly GCA_034780255.1). Classification (NCBI taxonomy): domain Eukaryota; kingdom Metazoa; phylum Chordata; class Actinopteri; order Siluriformes; family Loricariidae; genus Parotocinclus; species Parotocinclus maculicauda. Next base: position 133 of record JAUZSU010142151.1, on the reverse strand, counting down.
TAAGCCTTTTATTTGTTTGTTTGTTTATTTGGCTTCTTAACGTCGCCACCGGCATTAGTGGCCTTGTAAGCGACACACACAAGGTTATATCCATACACAAGTTCATCTCAACACCAGTCACATATATATACAC
>JAUZSU010142140.1:0-15434 GCA_034780255.1 Parotocinclus maculicauda | reverse complement strand
TGCTTATATGGGTAATGCTTGGAATCCTCTCTGCTTCCTTTTGAGCTTGTGTGTGTGTGTGTGTGTGTGTGTGTGTGTGTGTGTGTGTGTGTGTGTTCAAGTTCAGACTGCCTGTGTGCATAGTTTCTAGCTGACTGTTAGCGGCTAGGAATGTGCCAAATCATCATTTTTCTGATAACCTCATTAATCCACTTACATTTTTAGTATTTGTGGGCACTTCAAAATATGCAAATGTTGCTTTATGTAGTTTACTCAAAAACTGCTTTATCCTATGTCATCTAAGCTTAATTAGTTTGCAAACCAACTTTCTCTAGACACTTTTTTTCTTAGTTAATATATGGATTAACTGGTAAAAAAAAATATAAATGCAGCGCTGTAAGGGGTTAAATAATACACTGCTATCATGCAGTACTTATTAGGCGAGTGTGTGACGACTCTTTGCCCTGTCTGAAATATCTAATGAATGCATGTCTTCACTGTACAGCTGGATGATCACAGATCCTCTAAAATACTGGAGCTATTGTCCATCTCACTGTACTTTCTGCTTTTTGTCCGATCTCTAACGCAAATTAAATTTTAGACTTACTGAAGATGGTCAGCCTCAGTTTCAGCTCTGAAAACACCCATTGTGAGTGAGATACAGTGTACCCTTTTGAAATAATCCAGCATCGTCACCTGGTCGTGAGCAAGAACTGGAAGAAAGGCATCATACACTCGCCATTTTGTAAGGAGCAAATTCAAATCCATAAAATCAAAGTCAATGCACAGTAGAATCTGCCTTTATTCTTTTTGGTTGTTGGGTTTTAATGTGACATGTAGGAATACTATGGGCAGAATATTAATAATTCATAGTGAAAATGTGGTGAGGCTCCTAATTACTGGGTTCAACCAGTAATGATGGGGGTCTGGGCAGTCTGAGGGGATTGAGGGTCTTTGTCTACAGACTTTCAATCACACACACACACACACACACACACACACACACACACACACACACACACACACACACAGCATCATAAACAGACAATAAAAAATCAAACCTAAACATAGGTTTATAATTGTACATTTGGTATTACAAAAGAAAAGCTGCCCAATGCCAGTCTGGTAACAATTGTAATGTTAGAGTTAGAGTACATTTTTTGTGGAATTCCATTTATATGATGTATACAAGTTAGATTGAGCTTTCTATGGGAATGTATGTGTAAGTTTAGTATTTGAAATTACAATCTCGAAAAGTTAACTGCAGTCTGATGAATGATAAATTTAAAGCATGCACTGATTCATCTTCTGGACATGGTTTACCAAACTCTTCTTTTGCACACAGTACAGTTTTTAATAGCAGTTAAATGTGACTTTGTAGTGTCGTGCTTGATAAAGGTTAGTTAAAGTAATACCTTTCTCATGTGCTTCTGTCAGTTATAGATGCATGACAGTTCTTGATGCAGTGCTGTCTGAGGATATAATGAGTCTTCATTTTATGAAATGAATCCAGATTCAATTGATTGAATCCAGTGTAGAGGAATAAATATGTAACTTCCTGCAAATATGGCAATAAAGCAATGGTAATTTTAAACATTTCAGTAATAATCCCATTTATTTGTTGAAAACTGTTGGAAACTGGAAATTTTGTTGTTTTTTTGTATTTTCCATACTGACTCAATACATTTTACAGAATCTAATGAAATATTTACAATTTACAAATGGAACTTTAATACTGTTGACTATATTTGGTTGAACTCGAAAGTGGTATATCAATGAAACAAAAAAAAGTGGCATCAAGTGCCTCAGTTGCCGACATTTAGGTTTTGTTTGCTAGAGATTAGGAAAATGTAAAGTGTGGAAAGGAAAACTGAAAAAGACAAAAGCAGGATCACACTGAGTAGAAGGATAGAAAGATGGTTGGACGAGTTTAAACTGAAGGGTGGGAGGGAATGAAAGAAAGCGCTTTCTCTCTGTTGCTGTGATATGCAGAATCTCTCTAGGTCTGTCTTCCCTTTTTGAAAGGAGGAATTCCTTCAACTCCCACAATAGCTGTCATTTCCATATGAAAGTGTAGTGTTGGCAGGACATGAAGCTGCTTCACAAATGGAGTGCACACTTCACCCAGCTCGACTCTGTTTACACACTGCTGTCCAGGCCTACTAAACATTTAAATGACTCAATGGTGAGATATTGAAATATTACTGTGTGTCCACTCAACAGATTACAGTTGTGAGATGTATAGAGCAAGGCAATAGGAACAGAAGTCTGCAGAATCACTGATGAAGAAAAATCCTTTCCAGAATATACGCAATGCAGGCAGACTGGGAGGAGGAGCCAGGGGCGTGGTTATGACCTATCACGGTGGGAGGGAGGAGCTTTTACGACTTTGTAACCATGGGAGACATGCTGGACATGTACACACACAGCATGATCTAGAGAAGGGAAAGTATGTTGCTATGACAACAGCATTATGGCCAGTGGGAGGGTGTGCAGCATTATCAGAGAGAGGAATAGGATTGTGGCAGTAAAAAAATGGTGGAATGTAACATATTGCTTAGGCACAATGGAAGGTAGAGATAGCAAAAGCCTTGGATAAGGCACCGAGAATGAGTTAGCATGGGAGAACTACTGAATTCAAGTTAGTGACAGTAGACTGCAGTGACGTACACTGAGATTGACTGATTACGTGCGAATGGCATCTGGGACATTTTATCAGTTATATTTTGGAACTATAAAATGTCCAACTGGTGAAATAAATTTGGTACACAGGTACATAGAGTGGCACTCACCATCTTGATCCAAAGCCCTAACTAACTGTCACTGTCGTCCTTGGCTTGCTCAACTTGGGATTGGCCTTTTAAGACAGTGTAATATTGTGAAGCTGCTTTGAGACAATGCTAAGTTGTAAATAGCGCTATATAAATAAAATTGAATTGAATTGAATTGATGAGTACCAAGTGGTTTATATGCAATAGTGGAGAAACACTTTCTGAGGATTAACAAGGGGTTAATTCTTAATATTCATTTCACCAATCTCAAATTTCTTTCTAGCTGGCAATTCTTTCCTTATATAATGTTCTGCTACTAAGTGAATAGGCTATAAATAGGACTGAAAGTTATTGTCATTGTAAAGAAACACACAGTTTAGATTTCTTTTTGAACTGTCAGTAAAAAGCCTCAATTCGTTAACATCCCAACTGACTCAATAAGTCTCTTATGAAAAAGTTCCTTGTTCATATGGAAATATTTCAGATCTTTTTCTTTGTTACAATACATTAATTCGGAACCAACAGTTTATTTTCCTTTAGCCTTGAGACCAGTAACTCTGCTGACAACTTATGGCACATTCTGGAATCAACTTCTGAGGTCACAAAATCCAAAGCTCAAAGTTTTTCTCTGACCTTTAATCCACTGTCTCAGATTTTTAACACGTCCTGCACACTTTATGTGGTGCCCAAGGTTTGCCCTGGTCACCCAGTTTAACCCCAAAATATACTTGATAAGCTTCTTATACATAGTCAAATATATTTGTCCTTTGGGTTTTTATAACCACAAATGTAACAGAACATATCAGGTTCATTTCGGAATTCCACAAACTATTCAACTTTTGGATCACATGTTCAATAAAAAACAGATTTAGCAGTTAAATTGCTGGTACTTCTTAGCCTCTTGAACGAACTAATGCTGCCATTGGTTTTCACACTGCTTATATTGCCATGAAATGCAGATGTTAGCAGTCTTCCTATTAGTTATACTGATGCATGAATCAGCATTTCTATTCAGCTTGTCTTTTTGTGCATTAATTATCTTTTTGTGCGTTCAGAAATCTAAATAATAATGTTACATTATTGCTATGAGAGTTTATGAGTAGACGTGTTTTGCAGAAACACTAGACAGATGTGATTTTTGGATTCATAACAGTAACATACTTAAAGATAACACATTAGCTTGTATTCAGCAAAATTAATGTAGACCTGTGTTATAGAAGGTTATGTGAATTACATTCAATTGCCATTTCCGCTAATAATGCAGCAGTCTATTCCCATAGTAACATTAATGAGTCAGGACGTGAAGAGTAATAGAAAAAAATGTTTTAGAAGAACAATGAAAACAAGAAGTAAAAGTGAGTTATTTGACAGGCAAGGCATGACAGGAAGACATTGAGTGGGAGGAAAGAGAGTGTGTATGACAGAGGGACTGTGTGTACATTTGTGTGTTGGGGGAGTGTTGTGTAGATGAGAGTGTTTGTGCAAATGGGAAAAAAAGAGAATGGGAATGTTGGTGTCCGTAAAAAAGTACGTTTGTGAGAGATCTTTGAGTGAAGAGGAAACTGGGATAGTGGGTGTGGTGTGGTGAGAGAAAGAATAAATGTGTGTGTGTGTGTGTGTGTGTGTGTGAGGGAAACAGTGTCTTTATTGAGTACAGCTGTACTGGGGTGTGGTCATCAGCTTGCAGAGCTCAGAGTTTCTCAGCCTCATGCCAAATATCCACTCACCTCTCCCTGCATGTATGTGTGTATGTGCGTGTGTGTGCGTGTGCATGCATGCGTGTGTGTGTGCGTGCGCGTGAGTGAGTGACACATTACTGGAGAGCCTCATGGCATAAAACATGCGGTTTACAGTTAGGCGATCACTTTGATGTCATGCTGTAGTGCTGTGTCACACATAGAGGAGTCTTGCTGTTTCATGATAAAGCTCATGATACTCTTCTTCTAAGGGTCTGTTAAGGTAGTGTTTGAGCCAGCTTTGGCTCTACAATTAACATGTACTTTGCTCTTTGGTGGGATATGTGTGTGTTTGGAACTCCACCCTTCTCCACAGCTTACATCATAGCTGTAATATGTAGTCCATGTCATTTAAGGAATTCGTCAACCCAACACAACAACGTGGCTAACAACATATATGTTGAAGCTAATGAAAACTACTCCCTTTCTTTTATTTTGTTCATGACAAAAAAATAAATTTACAAAAATTTCTAGATGTCTGGGATGCTGAGTGTACATTAATGAGAAATAAAACTGAACTTCTTTATTTCAGCAATTGGCTGCAATTAAACAAAAAGTAAAACATGTAAAGGGGTCTGAATACTTTTCGTACCCACTGTATATTTCATGATCAACTGTGAGTGATATTGTTGAAAAGTGGAAGTGTGTAGGAACCACAACAACATAACCATGAAGTGGAAAACTTAGTGGGGTAAGTGAGGATTAGCGTAGTGAATAAAAGTAGTCTGACTCTATAAAGCAGATTATATTCAAACCTCCTTTGGGATTAATATCAGCACAAAAACTTTGCACCAGGAGCTTTATGGTATGAGTTTCCATGTCCAAGCAGTTGTATGTAAGCCTTACATTACCAAGCACTATGTCAAGTGTCAGATGGAGTGGTGGAAAACACGCCACCACTAGACTATTGGGCAGGGGAAGCGTGCTCTTTGGAGTGATGAATTATGCTTCTGTTTCTGTAATTCTGAAGGTCAAGTCTGGGTTTGGTTAATTCCTTAATGTTACCTGTCTGACTACATTGTGCCAACTGTAATGTTTGGTAGAGGAGGAAAAATGCTGCGGGATTGTTTTTTGGGGACTGGCCTGGCCTCCTTGCTCCAACAACAAGAGCTTGCTCTTTAAGCCCTGTAATGTTATGAGAGATGTTCATTTTTCCACATGGTCCAGTGAAGGGAGGTCTTAATGTTTCAGCATATCAAGACATTTTTGACAATTCTCCCCCCAGTTTAATGTATACATTTTGTTAAATTTCCTGCAATTTTGGACTTATGAAAAACATTGCTACAGTAAAGAAAACAATAATAATAAAGATAATAATAATAATAATAATAATTATAATTATAATAATTGTTTCTACCCACTTGTACTAACGGGACATGCTTTTGGTATTATGGAAGTGGTTTTACATGCATGCACATGGTGTTGACTCAGATTACATTTGGTGCATATTTCTATTCCTATTATATTGCTGAGTTTATTGTGAAAATAAGCAGTTCTGTAATAACAATCTCTGACAAAAGTTAAAAATACTATTTAACAATAGATTGCAGTTGATGATGCTACAATTGTGGATAGCATGTCCTAAATAGTATGTACTGATTGCTGCAGACAAAGTGTAATTTCATGCTTAATATTTGGTTTCCTTACTTTAATAACATCACCTGCCTTTTAGAACTGGACTAAAATCTATCCATTTGACCTGACTCATGATCCTATTTAATGCTATGTCGAGGTGCACATCCTTCTCACACTAAACCATTAGGAAGTGCTATTGGTAGACTTGGTTTGGTTGGTTTATTTTATTCACTGAGTTTATGACACCAGCAATAATTCTGGTTTATCACATTTTAACACAACCAGTAATCTCAGGGTATCTGTGTGTGTGGTATCTTGTTTAGTAGAATAATATAATTATTTGAAATACATACAAGCCATTGGTATTGACAGCACAAAATGTGTTGAGTTGTTTTAGTAATATTTTCCCAATCGTCATTGTATAGATTTGTAGAGAATTTGTTTATGCATAAAAATGGAAATAGTAAAAATGGCATTGTCTCCAAACTCTCACAGCTGTTTCAGACAAGAGTAATTTATAATAATTAATATATGTCTTTATCTACACTACAGGTGCAACGTTGTCTTGTGCACATGATTAATTCATTTATTTATTTTTTTCCTTGTTGTTGTTTTTTTAAAGCCATTTCATTTTGAAATATTCCCAAACGTTTGTGAGCAGTATATATTTCGGCCACTAAGTATGGCATTGTTTGGTTACTACATGTAATCAATGTTGGTAGAACTATATTCTCAATACATTCTGTATGCATTTCTTTTCACGTTTGCACTATTTATTTACTGACATGCTTTAACCACAAGAGCTTGCTCTCTAAGCCCTGTAATGTTTTATTTTATGTTATGAGAGATGTTCAATTCCCACATGTGGTGAGGGCAGCAGTAGTGAGCCAGGTGTTTGAGGTTCCCCTTTGTAATTCCTGTTATTACTGAATTAAGCAGTAAAGCCTTGAAGCTTTAATAGCGTATTTGGAGCTTCAAATCTGGTTTGGAGTAAGGTGGACTGTGGCAGCCTAGTGCTTAAGGTGCTGAATTATAGACCAGAAAGTCCAGGGTTCAAATCCCACCTTTGACAAGCTGCCACTGTTGCGTCCGTAAGCAAGGACCTTAACCCACAATTGTTAATCCACTCTGAATAAGACCATATGCTAAATGTTGGGCAGTCAAGGTGGATTGCTTGTATGTTTCTGTAGATGATCGTTTCTTCTAATATTTTGATTGGAGTGTAGTGTGCATTATTATGTGCAAGTTAAAATTGTAAGTTATTTTAAATTTGTAGTTTAACCATGAGTGAGCTCATATGTAATTTGTTATTCATGACTTAAGTAACTTTCAGTAGACTACATCTTTAGACTTGCATTGGGACTACATGGCTAATGAGTCATTTCATCTAAAACCACATAGTTTGACTCAGTAATACAGTGCCTTCAGAAACAGTTTAAAATAAATTAGCGTCCAGATTATGTAAACTGAACAAACCCACCCATATGGAATGATGCCAGAATTTGCTGTGAGAAGGAAATGTGATGTAAACTACTACTACTACTGTTTTGAGTACATGCAGTCTATTTTTATGAATAACTATGTGACGTACAGTATCAGCAACCACAGGTGCAAGTCTGTTCACTATTACGTAACCACTCAATGAAATTCAAGGAAATATATGATGGTATAGACACAATTTCCAGGAAGCTAAACTAAAAGCTATAAATTTAGAAGCTTCAGTGCAAATGGTATATGTTTTCTATATGTTTTTCAACATTTGTATTTATTGGATTCCAAACTGGATTGGTGAATATTGCTTTGAGTAATGATTACTGTAGCTAATAAAAGAGTTGCAGTTTCTGTAACAAAAAAAAGTGTACTTTTGGAGGACAGGCAATATGTCCCCATGTAAGATCTTTCTATCCTTGTGATGTACTATAAACACAACACACACACCCACATTACACACACACCACACACACACACACACACACACACACACACACACACACAACTTGATGTTTCCCGTCATAACATTCCACATGCTTTTTTTTTTATAGCAAAATTCTTCAATGTTTTTAATCAGCAGGTCACAGCTGTCCAGCTGTCTTCGTTTTGGGTGGGAGTCGAGGAAAGAAGGGGAGGAGACCCTAAACTCTAATGATGAACAGATTTTACTGGACTCTACACTCACCATTACTTCATCAGCTTTCGAGAGCATGCCAGAGTGAGGGGAGAATGAGAGTGCAGTGAAGAGAAAGTGAGGGAAGAAGACTAGAGAGAGGGAGATGAGTGTTAGAGGGAATATGGAAAAGCAGTATTTTCATGAATAAGGCTATTATGGAATATACTGAATAGAAAATACTCTATAAGTGAGTTTTCTCTGAAATGCAGCATATTTCACTGAATTACAGAGAATGCTGTAGAGAAAGAACCTGGCATGGCATACCTTATGGTTTAATGGCTTTTGTAATGCTGTTTTATACTAATTTACTGAATTGGGATTTGGATGATCTGATCTGGAACACTGTTGCACACATCAAAATGATGTCCACATGAATGTCCAGACCTGGCATTTCCCATAAATACCTTGCCCAGAACATCACACTTGCTCCACTGGCTTGTCTTCAAACCCACATAATGTGAAAGGGAATCAACCAACTGGACACTTTTGACAATTTGTCAGGGCTTGGCATAGTTAGGGCTGGCAAAATAAAATCAAAATGAGAACATTTGTCGAATTGGATGTACATGCAGTTTGTGCCAGGAATGATTGCAAAATCATGACACATCATGTAAACCACCCCTGTGTCCTAATGCTTTAGACTGTGAAAACGTTAATGGGAATATATGAGCATAATTAGGAAAAAATCCTGACAAAAACAAGTCTTTTTTAAACTGCTCCATGGGAAAGACACCCAGACAATGAAAAAGAAGGTTAAAACTTTAGAGCAATAACTAATAATGAAAAACAAACCGTATTTATGTGGATGAAGAAAGCTATTACAACTCAGTTAAAAATGGTTCGGTTACTGTGAGCTATCAAACTTTTCTTTTGCTGAAGTGCAATTCCATGTTCCACAGGTGATGGTGGTAATGATGATAATAATAATAATAGTATTAATAGCAATAATAATAATAGGGGAGGAACAGTAATGCAACAGTTCAGATTACAGCTCCATCGTCCCTAGTTCGGTCCTGATCTCAGAATCTGCCTGTGTGAAGTTTAAATGTCCTTCATGTGGCCACGTGGGTTACTCCAGGTGCTCTTGTTCTTGAACTCTGTAAAGTGTAATCCAACAGCCAGTAATGAGACAATATTTAAATGTAGAGGATGTGATTAAGGAAATGTGGGTCAAGTGTGATGAATCAATATGCTGAAGATTGAGATCCGATTGAAAACAGGGGTGTGTGAGAGCATAAGAAAGTCTAGGATGTGTCTTAGGCTGGAAGTGCAGGGGTTCGTAGCTCTTTTAAATCATACACCAATTATCTACAGATTTGCTTCCAGAGTAAAGGCTGGTTTAATGATTAATTGGTTGCGCTTTCTGAATACCTCCTGCGGCTTGAGCTCTACCCAATTGTTTCATGTGAACATGCTCGCTGTGGCTGGTGGGGCCTTGTGGCTCTCATACTGGAGTTGGGATGAGACATCTCTGTCTTTCTGTATAGAAGCACACTTTAGATTGAGCTAATTATTGGCTTAACTCTGACTGCTAACGGACTCAAAGTGCACATTAATGATGTTGTGGGTTAGCTACTGGCGATTCCCTCAGCCTGACTGGGTCATGTTGTGGTTGGCTGATGTCATGAAAAAAATAGTAAATTGATATAGTAGGATTGATTGCAATGTCTAACAAGCACTATGTGACATCATTTGTTCCTTCACTTATATAATTAGTCACAGAATAATACAGTAGAAAAAGTGCAGATTTTTAATGGATCCAATCTAAGAAAATGAAAAGTAAAGCTTGTGTGTGTGTTAGCATAAGTGTATGAGAATGTAAATCACATGAAAAGTAATGATATTTTATAATGTTTTATAATGCATTGTACAGTAAATGTGCCTATGCACTTTTCATATTACAGGAATTACAGTACGTATATTAGCCTAAGTTTATTATTGAGATTGTCTTAGTTCTGAGAACTTAGCTATGCCATAAGTGTGCATAATAATTAAATTGTATTTTGTGTCATATTAGTTCCGTAATAAGTTGTATGCACTGAACATGTAATTGATCTGAATGTAAATGTAACTAAAATTACTTATTGTTACTTAAAATATTAGCACATGACCCTGACCAGGGATAAGAGGCGGTAAAACAATGTTTTGGAGTTGCATCTTACACCAAATGCATGCTAATACCTGCACCCAGTGTTCTCTGAGACAGGCACTGGAGCCATGCAACTCTTACTAGGTGAAGCGAAGAAAAAACACAGCATAAATAATGATATTGTGTAGTATAGCAATTGCAAAACCAAAGCTCGAGGACCCTCCCTGTTGCTTTAGGTCGCCAGTTTGGGAACATTCTAGTTTTTCAGTGAACTACATTACAACATTAAACTTAAATTGGGTATGTTTCCTGGCAGTACACCGAACATGAGAACTCAATAATAATATAAGCTGACATTTGTTCTATATTATTCCTTGACCTAGGTATGCTTCTGTAACAAGTAAAGGTATGTGTCTTCCTTATATGTTCCTGAAAATATAGCCAGTTTGCCACAGTTTACAAGTTTTGACAAGTGTATGTTTGGCAGTTAAATTACAAACATTCACAAACGTACCATTACACCTCTAGTATTTGAGTGTTGTGCTGTTATCCCACCCACCATTATAATGCCAAGTATTCCAAATTCTATCTGCTACATCTGCACTGAGTTGACACCCAAATCTTAAACTGTTCTTTCACACCCTTATTAAACATAAACACTTACCTGATTACAACTAAGTAATCTGAGTAGATTAACTAAAGCAAGTAAACACTTCCCTGAATTAAATTAAAACTGATTTGAATGCGGTGTACGGTAAGTTTAAGAGGTTCACCAATTCTAATCTGTCTGACAACAAAGTTGTTCAAGCATATGTATTAAGTATTTTATCTCTTACTTATCCTTTACCGTTTAATGTATCATGCATGGTACAAGACTTATCCTTCCCGATGACACATACAGCTTCAGACATGGCATTGCCCATTTCCCTGCTCTAGCATTGTAATGAATTATTGAATCATTGATGTGAGTTTAAAACACGTGTGTGTGTGTGTGTGTGTGCATGTGTGCGTGCGTGAATGGGGAAGAGCTTGTATTAAATGCAGAGAGAATACAACCCCTCAGTAACTTTAATCCTGCAATGCTGCATTGTAACTGTACAGGTGAGCAATATTTTTAGCTGGTGGCTGACCTACTCTTTCATCATCTATACACCTGCACTGTTAATAGGATTTCTGACATTCTTAATGTAGGAGCTTTTACTGCACAATGACAGTGTTGTGAACAGAGACAAGTTACAAATTTATTTCAAGCATATGCCACGCTTAATCCATCCATGATAGCTTTTAGGAAAAGTAAACAATACTCACCTCATCAAACAACATATCTCTTTGAAATCCTGAAAAATAATTTGAACTGTACATTATTAAGCAGTTCAAAAGGATACCGATGGAATGTTCCTGTGTTCCAAGGCAGCTGCATTTCTAAAGATTTTCTTAGCAGGTTCCCTTTGTCATAATTCACCATTATAGGCTGGGAAACGTGAGTGTAGTGTTAGTATTGTAGGTTATATTCTAAATATCTTCAGAACTTTTGGCATTTGTTAACCTTTGAAAGTTTAATTGTTGTTCATTCATTATTAAATGAATGGAGGTTGTTAAATACTAGTTAAGTAGTTAATTTTTAACAGGTTTCTATTGCGATTGGATCAGTGATAGCAGTGTTGCAGTCATTGTGCACGTCTTTGGTTATGAAACAAGAGTTTGGTCTTTAGAAAAAGCTCTCTGTTTACTACACTTCTTCAAAAAATAAGGGGATATTTTAAAATGAATACAGCAAAAAAAGCATTTGATCTTTTTTATTAAACAAGAACATCAGAAAAGCAAACAGCAAGTCAAAGAAAGTTGTTATTTAATGCAAATGAGATGCAAAACAACTTTTATTTGGTGAAAATGCACTATATAAAAGGCTGAACATTCCCTGGTCTTGAAAGTGCATATCCTGCAATTTCCCAGCTCTTGCAATGCCTATGGAACACGATTTGCCTGAATGTGAAGCTTGGAGAGCCACAAGACATCTCGCAGCTGGTCAAACACAGCCAATGCTACTTGACATAATTGTCAATAAGGAGCAGGGGTAGCAATGCAACAGAGTTGCGGGGACAATTTCTTGCTACCACTGGATGACGAATATGTACCAAGGCCATATGAAATTGACTCCATCGTGTTGGACTGCATGTCCAGCGACCAATAGTATGCATTTCATTATCTGCTGAACACGGTAGAACCCATAGAAGGCGGGCTGATGAGCATCGTCATTGAACCCGTACTGAGTGGTCAACTGTCCTCCTCTCTGATGAGTCACGGTTCAGTTTGCAGCCTGACAGTCATCTTGTCCTGATCTGGAGTGAAAGAATAACGTGTGAGAATCCACGTTTCATGCAAGATTTTGACGTTTTATTTGCTTTTCTGATTACCTTGTTTAATGAAATAAGATCAAATGTTTCTTTTTTATAATAATTTCATATTCATTTTGAAATATCCAACGGATTGGACTTAATGGGTGCAGGCAGAGGCACATCCTGGATTGTGTGCCAGTCCATTAGATGTTTTGTAAAAACACCCTACTTCATGTTGCAAAGCCCATGTGGGATTTTGTTTAAATGCTATTAATATAATTTATTTTATTTATTTTTTTCTGTTTATCTTCAATATTCACTTTATTATGGTCAAGGTCATGGTGAGTTTTGAGACAATCCAGGGTTCACACCCTGGAGATGGTATCAATGCAGGGCTTCACTCACAGCTAGAGGCTTTTTTGAAGAAAGCCAGTGTTATACCAAGACTTGGCTGAATTTTGTCTGTCATATACCTACTTTTTTGCACAGTACTGGATTAACCAAAAACCTTATGGAGCATAATGTTAAACCACTCTTGTCATTGATGTAGATATGACATACATGAGAGATAAAGGTATGTGACTTTGTGTTGTGTAAGTCTTTGTTCAGCATGGTGTGCTATTACTAGAAGCCTGGATAAGCCTTAAGAAATCAGCATAAAACAGATAATACAACAATTTGATATTAACCTAATATCACACAGATGGAAAGTGATGTTCAATTCATGGAGCTCTGATTCTTGAAAAATGAAACCTTAATGAAAATTGGTGAATTCACTTTAAGCTTTCATAGCCTTTAGATCACATATGATTATTTGGGAGGTTAAACACACAATTCAAGTATGAATCAAGCAGCATGGAGGCGATGAGCCCATGTCACCTAATCCAGAATTGAAAAAGAATGTTTTCTTTTCTTCAGAGTTGTATCACTTTATGAAAGTTCAGTCAGAGTGAACATGTCAGCTTCCAGGTCAGTTGAAGCTCTCGATGTGCTCTTTTAGTGTAAGAGCCTAATCAACACACTTAAATGTAAATGAAGGCAATATGTTGTTTTTAAGAAGCAAATCCAAACCAAATAGCTGTGTAAAACCCATACTTACCTGTTTCACATAACATAATTTAAAATTACCAGAGTGAATTTAAAGTGGATTCAAAATAAGAAGTTTGGAAGTGTGTTCAGTAATTTCACTTCGTAGTTACAACATTTGCATTTAGTGATCAGCATTTAAATTTAGATAAGGCACTGCCACACCAATGTATATTTATGTCTTTCATTATACCAGGCAACCTTGTTTTCATTATTTAATTGCTTCTTTTGTTTTGTGTTGGAGGTACAACACTAACAAGTAAAAGAACCAAGCAATATACAAGAATTATAACTATATACCTCAACTTCATACATCAAACTCTAATGAGTTGCTCAGTAATAACAACAGAGTAGTGGTTGTGTTTTCTGATGCAGTATGATAGACCGTTACATAAATGGACAAAGCCGAGAAACCGTGAAGCCGAGTAAAAAACAAATGCAGCAGCAGTTTTCTAAATTCAAAATCAATCTCTTCCTCAGTAGATAGGAAGGGTCATATTTGGAAATGGGGTAAGGAAGCAAGTGTAAAATTGTATGTAGGAAGTAATTTAGATAAATAAGTGATAAAATGAGGGGCTATGTACTGACTGATGACAGACTTGTGGAGTGGTTGATGGACAGGCTCAGAACATTGGTGTACTGACTGGGTGATGTATTGACTGACTGACATTTTTACAGACATATTGATATGCAGACAGACTAGCAAACAGATAAGTTGACATATAAGCTGGAAATAGGTAGTTATTTCTGACAAACCTACAAGAGAGTTGTTGCATGCATCTACAGTCCTCCAGTGTGAGCTGTCATAGTTGAGTACAAATATCTGAACCATCTGCCAAGAAATGTTTTTATTCCATCAGAAATCTGATATGAATTTGGACAAACTAAATTGGATGACTGTACAAAGTATGTCTGTTTCTGAGTGTGTTACTGTGAGGTGCATGAGTGTACATAAGTGCAAAGAGAAGAAGAGATGGGAACACACCAGTTGGCAGTCCAGTTGAGGCCAGTTCAGGGAGACCATGTGCTCACACTCTTTTCTTGTTTACGCTCGGCTGGAAAAATGCTGGCACAGTTTTCAAGGAAGCTAATTTCACACACACAGACACACAAACACAATGCATATGTTGCATCACTCTGGTTGGTCACACTTCATTTTTGGCACTCCCTCATAATTTTACTCTCTCACTCATATGCCCAGAAGAGATTTTTAGATTTGCCTAGTGGAATCTCATGTATTTTGTGTCTGAGGTCAGAAATGTTTTAGCAATGTTTTCTACAAACATTTGTTGGCCATATACACATATTTGTTAATCAGTCTGTACAATGTGCATTCTTAATTGCTTTTTTGCACAGTCGCAAGCAGGGCCATTGCTGTAACTGACAAAAATGTGATATAAATAGGCACTGTAGTGAAGAATAATAATGTTTGCATTTGAGATTATCAGTGCAAGTGGCTTTGTCTCTCAGTCTCTTTGGGAACAGTTCCAGTCTCTAAGTAGGCACGCTATGGGATATTTTGGGATATTTTATATTTTTCAGTTAACATACATACAGTGCATCCGGAAAGTATTCACAGCGCTTCACTTTTTCCACATTTTGTTACATTACAGCCTTTTTCCAAATTGTATTAAATTAATCTCTTTCCTCAAAATTCTACACAAAATACCCCATTATGACCATGTGAAAAAAGTT
>JAUZSU010142139.1:0-27310 GCA_034780255.1 Parotocinclus maculicauda | reverse complement strand
GCGGTCGAGCTTCTCTTGGTGGCTCCTCTCGCCGTTTCCAAGCGCTGGTGCCGAAAAGAGCGAGCCGATTTTGGTTCTCTGTCGCCCGGCGAAAGCGATCATACAGAAGGAGTCACCGAGGACGCAGACTCGCCGAACGTGGATAGTCTGGACATGAGCGCGGCTGCGGAGCCTCAGACGCCGATTGAGGTGGCGGGAGACGCGGATAAGTGGCAGCGCGACATGGGCACTCCTGTTACAATTACCGTGGCTATACAGGCGGCGGAGGACGAGGAGCCGGAGGAGGAGGAAACCATCAACAACGATAGTGAAGACGAGATTATCCGACAGGAGAAATCCAGGTGCGTCTGAAATCTGCTGAGACATTTTTGGAGTATTGATGTGTTGGTGTTTTCAGTCCCGGTCAATATTAAGCCATGATAGTTATTATGCATACTGTATATTTCAGAACTTTAGTTCTATATATCCTGGACCGTATTATTTCCCTTATTTGTATGTATTATAATTGATCATTGACCGTTTTCATAATCTTTATGTAGGTTTAACGCACACAGAATACATGCTCTGTTTTGGTGTTTCGTGTTTATACCATTTTCATGCATGCCATTAAAATATGTGAAACTAGATTCATGTAGCCTACACCTTTAAATCCAGTTATCTTACTTATTACTCTAAGCAATCCCTTGTGCATAATGCATTGCGATTTCAGTATTATACTATCATACTCGAGCACTGCAGGTGTTTTAAATCAACTCTTGACTCCTTTTTAAAGGCTCTTGCTTTGAAGTTATTAAACATTAATCTAAATTTGAGCATTTTTCATAGGTAATTCCCTGTATTGTGCGTTTTGGTCCCAGCAGGCTCTCTTGTTGTTTGTGTTGTCAATATCTGATTAAACGTCCACAAAGGTTTGGCTATTTAACAAAAAAGGAACAAAGTAAAATTGAGCGTGTTAATATCTGTTCTAATACTTATAAAAGTACAAATACAATACAGTATTTTCAGAGAAATTTATTTTTTCTGCTAATTACTGCCTTCAGTCCACATCAGTCTAGGACCCAATGAAATAGCTGAACACCTGTAAACATTGCTTTGTAATGTCTGACGTCAGCGATGGAATGACACCAGACCTGTTGCTCTAATTTGCCTTTGCGTCATAAGGCCAGGCCCAGTGCTCTCCACCTAGCTGACCACAGTAAACATGAACACATCAGAGCAGGGTTTCTAAATCCTGCTCATTTCAGTCTTCCTGCACTGCACATTTTTAAGTCTGCCCTGTTTATATTGAGTTTGTATGTGCAGAAATGTGCTTAACCGTGCAATACAGGAAGCAAAACACCAGGATGGAAACGTTACCTCAAGGCTTATCACCTAGTAAACCATTTGGGCAAGCTTGTACAAGTATTTTGAGCAGCACAGAGTTGAATCCCAAAGTAAACTTTTATTATTAGATAAATGCATATAGTGCTTTGCATGTATACATGGATATATGTAAATAGTATAAGACTTACTGAAATGAATAAACGAGTTTGTTGTTGCCCCCAAAACCCCCACCCCAAACACACACACAGTTCAAGTGGTTTTTAAGTGGAATAAAAAAACCTGGGCAGCATAAAAGTTATTGTCTCTCATTGATTTGTTAAACAGAGATGACTGAAGGTATTCACCATCCAAACGTGGGAGGATAAAGAAAGCCAATGAGTCATGTTTAATTTGATTCCTGGTCTCTGTTCAAATCTGTTGAGTAAGTAATGAGTATACTCATGAGTAGGCTTTTTTCACTGTAGGCTGATGTAGAGACTGAAGCACTGATTTAAGAATACACTCCACAGTTGCAGTGCGGTTTTGGTGGGTCCTGGCAAGTCCGTGCACTCATTAGTCACTTGGCGGATATCGAGCCATCAGATGGCTTGGTTTGTGAGAGCAGTTTTTTGTGGCCTGTACAGAGCAATCCTCCTACAGACTTAGGTAAACATTGTAAATCCTAATCTGCAGTTCAGTGCTTCACTGATTTATTTGAAGATCTGTAATCTGTGCTACTGTATCAATGGGTGATGCAGTGTAATTATACTACATCTTGTTTTGCCTTAGTAAGAGCGCATGTATTAATGTTTTGGGGTTACTGAGGTGAAAGTGCAATCTGATTAACACAAACCTATGTCCCCTCAAACAAATCCTTGCATAGCATAAATATCTTGTTTCCGTTACTTCTCTGACACATTTAAGATTTCATATTGTTCATGTAGGTCAAGGGTATATAAAGTCTTTCTTGTCCCAATATATGCCACTCTGAGAGGCGAAGTGAACCAACTAAAGCTATGTATGAATTACCATTCAACAACTTTTGTCTGTCTTAGTGGCGCTGGCACCAGTGGTGGGGAGTTGGAAGAAGAGAGCTGGCAACCGCCAGACCCTGAGTTGACCCAGAAGCTCGTAGCTCAGATTGAGTACTACCTGTCGGATGAGAACCTGGAGCATGATGCCTTTCTGCTCAAGCACATACGGCGCAATAAGCTCGGATTTGTCAGCGTCAAGCTGCTCACGTCTTTCAAGAAGGTTGGTTTTCCTCGCACTACTTTGCTGTGAATCCAACACTGAATCCAAAACTGGCAAATAGGCTATTTTATATATAAATAATTGCATAGCCTTTTCTGGGCCCTATTGTTTATTGTTTATACATTGTAGTGTAGCTTACTTCAAACATGCTTAAAGCACATGAATATACAATATCATTAGGACAAATAAGTGTTACATACATGGTAATTTATTGAATAATTTAAGTGGTGGAAAATGGTTAGTCCTTTGGTACTGCTGCTCAGCTCAGTCAG
Source organism: Parotocinclus maculicauda (assembly GCA_034780255.1). Classification (NCBI taxonomy): domain Eukaryota; kingdom Metazoa; phylum Chordata; class Actinopteri; order Siluriformes; family Loricariidae; genus Parotocinclus; species Parotocinclus maculicauda. The sequence goes on along the minus strand of JAUZSU010142139.1, from coordinate 24,482 downwards.
CTGGCTGCTGCCCAGGTGCCCAGCATTTGAATTCACAATGTGGTTTATGCTGAATGTTTGTGTATTATGAGATTCCCATCATAGTGAAAACTGTAAACCAAACCATTGTAAACTGGGGAGTGCCTGTAATCCCTAAACTTACAATCTTTCTGACTGTAAATGCAGTAGTCAAAACCCATCTAGATATACATTTTACATGGTGAGGTGTGGTAATTGCTGTACTGGTAGTATAAATCTTGTCCCAGGTAACTCTGCTTAACATGTTTGGGAAATCTCCTGCCTACCAAAAAATGGACTGTATGAGCAATGCAAGATAATACAAAAGCAGTCTAAAATAAATTAATTCCCCAATAATTTGTTCAATCGGAAAATCAATGTTTTGTCTCAAATTGGAATGTCCTGTTCCTTTTCAGTACAAACTGACTTAGTGGCATATAAAACAACCATTAGATTTGAAATGTACTATTAGAAGTGGCTGCTACTGAATATTAAGCCTACTGGAATGGAAACAAGCTCGTCAGTCTGTTTTTACTTAACTGTATGCTAGCATACTTTCTTTAATGTGCTACATGATTTAATAGAAATTGCGTAATATTGCCTGAGCAGGTGTAATAACCTCTGCAATTTGGCATGCTGGATATCAGCTTCTGGGCAAAATCTTGAATGACAGCAACCCATTCTTGCCCAACTGGGGCAGCATGGTGGCTCGGTAGGGTTCAATTCCAGGTTGGAGCGGCTTGGGTCCTTTCTGTGTGGAGTCTGCATGTCCTCTCCTTGTCTGCGTGGGTTTACTTCGGGTACTCTGGTTTTCTCCCACAGTCCAAAGACGTGTTGGGTAAATTTGTTTATGTATGCCTGGTCTCGGAATGAACTTCTGTATGGATCTAACCTTGTGCGTGTCACTGGATGGCCACTGATGCTGATAAGCGACGTTAAAGAAGCCAAATAAATAAATTGCCCAACTGCTTTTTGTTTTTTTTTGTCCACCACTTTTTGGATAACCAGATTCTCAATGGGTTTGAGATCTGGGGAGTTTCCTGGTCATGGACCTAATTTCAATGTTGTTGTGACATGGTGGAAAAAGCATTGTTTGCCTCAAATGCATTGGGAGAAGTTGCTCTTGGACAATGTTTTGATACCATTCCTTATTCATGGCAGTGTACTTAGGCAAACACTCCCCTGGATAAGAAGCAACCCCACGCATGAATGGTCTCAGGAGGCTTCACTATTGGTATGAAACAGTACTCATGGTAGTGTTCACCTTTTTTTTCAACAGACAATCTTTTGTCCTAAAGGCTTCATCAGTTCTCTGCAGTCCAATCGTATACTTTCTGCAGAATGCCAGTCGGTCCTTGTTTTCTTAGAGGGAAGTGGGGTTTGTTTTTTGTTTGCTCCCCTCCTTGAGGAGAAGCCATCCTCAGTCCTTGGCTCACTGTGTTCTGATGCCCTCACACCTGCCCTGTCATTCCTGAGAAAGCTCTGCACTGGTGGTGACCTAATCTCGCAGCTGCATCCTCTTTAGGGGACGGTCTTGATGCTTGCTTCACTTTCTTGGGTGCACTGAAGCCTTTTTCACTGCAGTTGAACCACTCTTCTTGAAGTTTTTGATTCAGTAAATGGTTAATTGGGGTGCTATCTTACAAGTAGCATTGTCCTTGCTTGTGACTTTTGATGCAATGATGCCTGAACTTTGGGTCATGACTGTATGCCAATTAAGATTGGTTACAAATGCTTGAATTTGGACTGCTGTACAGACTTTTGAAATGCAGCACTTGCGGTTGCCTTTTTTGATGCAAGCTGCCTTCTGACTTCCCCTTTTATTTCCTCTTGTGCTTGTTTGATGCACATTTTAGTTACCAAGATGGGAAGTTGGAGATCAGAACATGTGATTGCGGTGCTTCTAGTGCAGGTTCTCAGTCATGCCAAGTAAACCAATTTTAAATGGGCCATTTGGGCCAAATTTAATAGATATTAGAATAATCATGGCACAAGTGAGAAGTGGATCTAGTAATTGGTTACATTTGCAGTCGTAGTGGGTGTTGTGAAGTGTTTTTTGGTTTCCCCTGCTTGTTCCAAATTGAGCATTAAATTAATGTTTAACTGGCACTATTACGCTTGCAGTACTGGGTAATTGTAACCAACCACAATAATCATGGACTACTGAGGTGCAATCAAATAAGGCTTTTGGTTTATGGCTTGTTTGAAAGCAAATAGTCCAATGCTGCTATTTTGCATATTGTCTGTGTATCTAAAATGTTGGTTTGTTAATGATTTCCCAGCACTAAGGAACAGTTACTGCCTTTGAAACTCTAAAGGTCCAAGTTATTGATCCACAATGTTTTAAGAAGCTGGATTTACCCAAGCACCCATAGAATTGTAATTCCATATTCACTGCTCAAAAAAAATTAAGGGAATATTTAAACACAATGTAACTGTGTTCCCTTTGTTTTTTTTTAGCAGTATACTTTCCAAATCGTATAGAACTTGGTATCATTAGAAGTTTACACACCATCTTGTATTTTAGACAGAGGCTATCGCGTATCAGGAATTTGGTGGTATGGCTTGTCTTTACACCATCTTGGTGTGATTAGGGTCAGTATGTTGGAAAATGACTACTTGCTCAAAAGATGGGATGGCATGCTGCTGCGACATGCTAAGGTAGCCATACTGGTTTATAGTTCCTTCAGTTTTAAAGCAGCAGCATCACCAGCAAACTCAGTTACAGCACATAATGTGCAGTAGTGACTACATGAACTGTTCATCTTCACTGCATCCCTGACATATGCTACCAAAGATTGAGCAAAAAGCATTGGGAAATCTGGAGCTGCTGTCGAGTAGTGATTTCTTTGGCTTCATAAAGACATTAATGGTTAGATGCCACAATTGCTGAAATTAGAATGCTCACAAAATTTGGGGATATTGCTAATTGTATAGTAATTAGATATTTTTTACTTTCAGGTGAAGCATTTGACAAGGGACTGGAGGACAACTGCTTATGCGCTGCGCCACTCCACCCTGCTGGAGCTGAATGAGGAGGGCCGGAAGGTTCGTCGCAGGACAACTGTGCCTGTATTTGCCAGTGAGTCTCTGCCTAGTCGTATGCTGCTCCTGAGTGAGCTGCAGCGCTGGCCTGAGCTTGGTGTGGCTTTGGCAGGTGGTGGTGGGGTGGGAGATGGGAGCCCTGGGGCAAATCCTGCCCAACAGGAGAGGCTCATGGAACTCCTGCTAAAGGCTTTTGGTACATATGGCCCTATCGCCTCTGTGCGCGTATTGAAGCCTGGCAAAGACCTGCCACCCGATATAAAGAAGCTAAGTGGCCGTTACTCACAGCTATGTACAGAGGCCTGTGCAATTGTCGAGTTTGAGGAAGTAGAGGCAGCTGTGAAAGCCCATGAGGCTTACACAAAAGATCAGGGGGATGGTAAGGGCTCACTGGGGCTCAAGGTGGTACTGATTGGCACCAAACCACCCAAGAAAAAGGTACCCAAGGAGCGTCAGCGAGAGGAGAATGGAAACAGTGGTGGAATACGTAAGAGCCGTTCACTAAACTGCCGTGTGCGTGAGCTCCAGTTTCATGGAGATGACTCGGCCTGCAGCTCGTCAGACACGGAAAGCAACCCTACATCGCCTCGTCTTGGCCGCAAGTCGCGCTCGTGCAATAAGCTGAGCCCTGGTGGCTTTCACCTCAGCCCAGCTGTGTCCCCCCGTTCCAGCCCATGGAACAGCCCTCGAACCAGCCCATGTGCCCAGCGTAAGGCCCTCCCTAACTCGCGCTCACCCCTGGTCAGTGAGGGAAGACTGAGCCCTGAGCCTAGCCGCCGTTGGGCTGATTATTCTTCGGACAGCAGCCTGACGCCCTCAGGAAGCCCTTGGGTGCAGCGCAGGAAGCAAGTAGCTAGTCAGGAGAGCAGCCCAGTTGGGAGCCCCATGCTGGGCAGAAAGATCCAAAATGCAGATGGCCTTCCCCCAGGTGTAGTGCGCCTCCCCAGGGGTCCGGATGGCACACGTGGGTTTCATGGCTTGTCTGTAGCCGAGAGGGGCAAAACGGCAGCCACACAGACCTGACTTGAGCCATAAGGAGCCTCACTTCTCTTAAAGGCAGCACTGAACTGCAGCAGTGAGTTACACTTACTACACCACACTGCTATGATCGTGAGGAGTCCTTCTCCACAAGTAGATGTTCTTGTCATTGTCTGCTTTACTTGTCTTTGTAATAACTTTTATATGGATGTTTCTTTTTTTATGAGCATTAGTTTTCTTAGTTTAAAAGTCAACCTTGTAATTGGTATTACAAGAACAGGCTGGTGATAATGTCAAACCACTTCATACTGGACAAAGTTTTCAGTTCTTGATCCGAGAGATATGACTCTTGAATTAATTCCTGTTAGTGCTCATTAGCGTGGGCACTGGTTTAGGCAGGTGGTTTTGATCACCATCTTGTTGAACTTATAAAGCAGCAATGAATCCCTGACGTTTGAATGAATAGTATTCACGAATGGTGAGATTTTTTTTGTTTTAACTTAAGTTGCATTTTAATTTGTCTGATTTTGTACCATTTTAGGGTTTACTATAATAGCAGGGATGTGGGTCATGGTCTAAACCTATGTGAAGCCCTTTGCTTTGAGTGTAGCCTGTAAGGGAAGTGGATAGTGAGGTGTCTGGCTCTAGTGTGTAAAATTGCTTTGGATTTGCCTTTACAGCTAAGCAGAGGCAAAGTGCTCTTTCTTATTGTTGAATAAATCACTGCAATGGTATTCATCTTGTGGTTTACTCATTTGTTGCCTAATGACATATTTATGTTAATCCAGTTTTAATTTTGATTGGGGAGCACTGGCAGCAGTTTGGTAAATTGCAATACCTCAGTCTAACAATTTAAGTTGCATAATTCGCAGCCCATGGTCATGAAGTCATGGCCATGTAACAGTATTACAGTGCACAATTCGTTTTCCTGTGATGAAAGTCCATAGGACTCTGGATCATGTTGTGATGTTTATTGCACATGCACCAAGTAATGTTGTAACATTAAAAACAAAAGATCACCAGGAAACTCCATTTCATAGAAACACTATGAGGAAATGACATTATTGGGTGTTGACATTATTTTAACTGGGGGTGATGAGAGCTTTCCGATGTCTATGCCATGTGCATGTGCAACTATGGTAAAGGCCTGCTAAACAAGCAAAGTTCATACTGCAGCTATGAGTTAACTGAGCAACAGAGTTGGTAAGGAAGTTGGAGAGAATTTTAATGCAGTTAGAGGGTTAATTTAAATGTTGACCTAATGAAATATCAGGAGTAAGCTTTGCCCCATTTACATTTAAGTAACAATTGTGACTTTATTTTTAAACATGGTTGTCATTCTTGGCATGGTGCTAACTAAGCAAAAAAAAAAAATCACTGAGTAAAACGCAAAGTAGTTCTTGTTAGTGATAACTTGCCACCTTCTCAATAGCTTGGACATAGCAGTGGATTTAAAAACAGACTGCTGAATATATATATATATGGACTAGTGGAATGAGGCTGGGAACTTTCTTCAATTGGATTAAGAACCGGTGACCGTGGAGGCTGTTAATCTACTGTGAATTTGTCATATTGAAGAAACCAGTTTTGAATAATTAAGCTTTGACACGGTGCAGAAAGAGTACACTGGTCAGGTGATGGACATGGTGAGCATCAATACTTGGGTAGGCTGTTTCCAAGAAAATACCCTAACACCATTGCATTACCAGCAGCCTGAGCTGTTGATACAATGAAGGTTTGGTCCATACTTGCTTACACAATTCTGTCTGTACCATCTGAATTTTGCAAAAGCGGACATGTCAGACCAGGCAATTTTTTTTTCTTTGATTTGGGTCAGGCAAATTCAGGTCTTAGCTGACAGGACTAACACCTGATGTGTACTGCTGCTGTAGTATCCCACCTGTGTTCAGGTTTGACATAGGTCGGGCATTGCGATGCTTTTCTGTATACTTTGGCTGTAATGAGTTATGCTACTTTTCTATAATCTTAAACCAGTCTTGCCATTCTCTTACGTTTCACAGAAAGAACTTCCACTCTGGATATTTTTGTTTTTTGGATGATTCTCCATAAACCCTAGATGGTTGTATATGAAAATTCCACTAGATCAGCGGCTTCCGGTATGAGGCGATAGTGTGGGTGATGCATGTCATTTATCAGATACACTTATCCAAAGTGACTTGCTACTGGTATAATAATGTATAATCCAAACAATTTTGGGTTAAGGGCAAACTTGCTTAAGGACCCAACAGTGACTGCTTGACTGTAGTGCCACCACAGTGGAGGTTTTAGATCATGACTTTAAGGTTAACATGAGTTCTACACACTTGGCATGTACTGAGCCATAAATGATAGCAAAAAATACTACAGTGTTAGCAGAAGTTATCACCTACAACCGTGACTTGCTATTCAGTATAAGTGGGTTATCTGGTTAAAATGTATCATGATGTTGGAGGCTGAACCACAAATCACTATCTCACTTATTTGCACCCCTTTCCAAACAAACTTTTATAAAGTACACATCCCAACAAGAAGTAAAATTAAAAAATGCAAAGATCTCCACCAAACTCCATGCTAATATAATGCTTACAAAAGTATTTTTTGTAAGCAGTGTAGTATCATACTTGTAATGTAAAAAAGGAATCAAATGATACCTGGGTCCAGCTAGACCTTATATCATGGGTGGTTTTAAAAACGGCCATTTTGAATTTAATCATCTCTCACTTTTGTGTACATCAGAGGAACTGTGACGTTCAGAAAATAATGACACTAAGTAATGAGGATCAGCTATTTATAGAAGTTACTAAATGCTATGACGTATTATGTCCTCAGGTAAGTAAAATGACAGCATTTCTGATCAAATGCCTTTATTGTCAGGTCTTAACACATCTTTGGGTGTAGTCTTTAGAGCACTTTTTAGGGGTTTGAACAAATGACTTTTCACCTGATATGCCCATATTATGTTTACACAATTTGCAAACAGTTGTTTGCATCATGTATGTTATGTAAAATTTAAACCAGTTTCATGTAACTGAGGTTTTGTGAGTAATTGTGTTGCCAAATAAACATTCATAGGACCCTCCCACTCTTGGTATATCATTGCTTTATTTGTAGTTCTGTTACTGTAAATGTAGCTCAATGTAAATTATGATTTTAATTAACATTCTAAAATAGTCATGTATTGTAGTTCAGAATATCTGCTTACCCATGTACTGTGAGGGGGAAAAATCAGAAAGTTCAAAATCTTCAAGAACTTCTGTTGAATGACGAGCAATTTACAAACCGGGTGGATATTATTTACAACTGCAACAGTGTGAAAAGTATACAGTTGAATAAGTTTATATCCAGCGGCACCGCAACCAAAACATTTAATTGCACATTATCTTATATAACTAAAGTTATTTTTGATGCAATGTATGGAACTGAGTGGACTTTTCATTTTCAGTTCACCAGACTTAATACAAATTATCTAGACGGTCCCAATTTTCCTAATTATCTCTTACATTTGATGAGATTAAACTTGATGAATAATGATTATGCAGTGCTTTGATGCCATAAATTTACATAAAGTATTTCACTTTCTGGTTGCAGACATTAACAACCATGATTCTACATTTACATGAGATTTTTTTAGTATGATCTAATTAAGGTTTAATTTAGTGATTGTAGTTCTGGTTCAAGATTTGTGAAAAATTGTCTGGTCCAGAAACGCACTGCTTACAAAATTAATGGGATTTTTCATAGTTTATTTTGAAATATCCCCTTATTTTTGTGAGCAGTATATATGAATATACATTGCACTGTCTATACATCAGTACACATTTGCCCATTACAAGAGACGCAGACTTGGATTATGTATCGGTGTCATTCTTCAGATGTAATTTAGATGAATGTATCAGAAACAATATTTGTAGCTTTTATTTAATTTTGCATTAAATGTTGGTGTGGGGTTTTACAATTCAATAAATGTAAGTTTATAGTTTCAGCTGATCATAAGCACCCTGTAATAGACATGGTTTGTGTGCAGCCAAAGAGTAGCTTTATTTCCTAAGAGCTCAGTACAGAATGGACTGATACTATTAGGTTGCTGTCTGAAAGCCTTTTCCAATTGTGGCCACAAAGCTCTAACCACAGGCCAGTTTTGTTCCCTGTTAGTGCACCATTATTTCATGGATGTCTTATGAGGATACTTTTTGTAAAACATATTTTTATTCATATCAGACTACTGTAATTCTATAGCCTACCTTGTAGTCTGAAATTGTCCAGACTAAACCTATGAAATAATAAATAAAATATTAAATCCAAATCAAATGTCATTTTAAAAATACTTATTAAAATAAAATAACACTTTAGTGATTCTCTGCTGATTGTTTGCTATTTTGCAGCCCATCTACCTTGATGCCTGCTGTTTGAGGTGAATTTCAAAGTGTAATTGCGGTCAGGACAATTGAACTAGATTTCATGTAATTAAAGTCGCTGGATAAGAAAAAGACACTTGTAACTTTGTCTAACCTGCAAAAGCATTTTAAAAACACTGGGTTCAACAAGCCTAATCTGTGCACTGTGAGAAGATGGTAAACGAGGTCCAAGGTGTAACATGCCATCAAAATAATCTAGACCCTGCTGTTCTTGAATTATTTGATCATATTTCCTCTATTTAAAAAGTGGACAATAAACTGAATGATGCCACAAGAAATACAAAAATTATATAAAATTCCTTCTGACCATGGGGCAAATCTGATCTGTTTAGCCGTTTAAGTACATGGCATTTGTTTTAGCCAGACCTGAAAATCATGACTCTCGGTTTTCAGTTCAATTGCTGTTGGTTCAGAATAATCTCTTGAATGAGACAATACTTTGGAGTGGCACATTATTTCGCCACTGGTTTCCAAATGTTCCCTCATTAAAAGCTTTCAGTTCAGCTTTTCTTCTGTAATAAAGATACTTTTAAACAAACTTTTGTTGAATTAAACCACAACCCCTTTGTGTTATTAATTCACGCTTAATATTCTTACATCTGTAGAGATGAGAGATTAAAAGATTTACAAGAATGCAAACAAAAAGTACATTTGCTAATGTTAAATGGAATCTAAAAATAATTGAGTGGCCTGTAGGGTTTCTCACACTGTATGAATTACCTCTTAGTGGGCATAAAAGGCAAGGCTACAGGATGCAATGTAGGTGTTGTTTTTTCCTCGTGTTGTGTTAATGATAGCCTTTGGACAAAACGGACCCTAAGAAATACCAATTTCCAAGCCATTTTTGGCTACAACAAACATGTTTGACAGTGTGAGTCATTGTACAGAAATGAGCTTCTACAGCATAAATTAAATTATTTGTTATAACACCATTCCTTTTCGAGAAATGGACAAGAACTCAAGATCATACAAATAACATTTACAAGTAATTGGGAGACTTACAAGGTTTGGAACATGTTGCGATATTAAAAATTTAAAAGTACATATAATTATAAGTACAATTAAAACTTTTATTTTTTTCACATTTCAGTCATGCTTTTTCCTGGTAAGGGTAATAGGTTTTCCATTACACTTCTCAGTAAAACTCAGGGTGCATATGTAAGTATAACCTGAACAGCATGACCAGCATAGGGCTCTTAAGGGGTCGCTGTTGCAGTACTGAGGGTGATCATTTATCTGGCCTTTACTCCATCAGACACTCAAGACTGCATGCAACATTCCAGTTTGAAGGCATGACCAGGAATAGAAACTGGATCCTTAAATGGTGGTGTAGCTTTTTATGCATGTACAGAACTGTTTGATAATATATATACTTAGATTATTGCTTTTCTAAAGGATAATAAGCAACAATTCTGTTACAATGATAAACTACAATCTTAAATGTCTTTCATAATGAGTGCATTCAAATTCTGTAACGTATCATTAACCACTATAATAAATTTTCATCTGAAAAATCCCTGATAAATCACATTCCACAGTGAGTAAGATCAGCACAACGGATATATTTTTTCAAAGCTTCTTTCCCAAACAAGAACCTGTCTAAGCAAGTAACCAAACTTATAGTTTTATTCATTCACTTTACCTGCTTGATCCTCGACAGGGTCACGGCATAGAGGAACAATCCCAAATAGGGCACCAATCCATTGTAGGGCACATACACTCATACACACTTTAGAGACACTACTAAACCTAATACACTTTGGACTGTATGATGATACTGGAGTATCCAGACATGCCAACTCCACACAGAAAGCACCTAGACCACTCCACCTGGGATTTGAACAGATTTGATATTTGGATATTTAATCCAAATGATTTTATACATTGACTTTGTATCATGTTGACCCAATTTTAAAAGCCATGTTATCATGCTTTTATCTTGCAATCTGGGTTTGTGGTTTCCAAAAGCTGATGTCAGAGCACTGGATATGTGGAACAAGACATTTTTCTTTCACACTTTTATCTTTAATGGCCATCTTTAATGACTCTTTCTCATGGATAACAAAATCACTTATACGTGCACTCTTGTGCTTGGCCCCACACAGCCTCTAGAATTGTCAGATAAAACAATCAAAACAAAGAACAGTAATTGCAGTCAGTTGATTGGTCACAGCAAACGAATGGAATCAAATGAATATGCAAATCTTGTGGTAAGCCTAAATTGACTTTTCAGGTCTGACTGGTCAGGTCTAGTCTTATTTGACTTAAACTTGAATTTGACTGGACCTATATAGAAGTAAAAGGGAAGTGCATATTTTGTGATGATTATGAATAAAGAACATCATCAAATGTCATAATGCAAAAGTTAGTGATAACAAATAAAACAAATACCTGGACAAACTGACCATGAACAAGGATTCAATCACAATAGGGCCATTAAATAAATAAACCACAGGTACAGACTAGTGGTTAAGAGTGAAACACTAAACCATATCCCCTATTTTTGTAGTGTATACTTCAGGTTATGGCCTATGTCATTGGAAGGATAAGAGTTTTATTTGATTTCCTAAGAGGGGTGCTAATAATTTTGACTTTAACGGTATGCGAGACTAGTTTGGATGTAGGCTGTCTCTAAAATGGCGGATGCTGCTGATAGCAACAATAAATCCAACCAACTAAACCACTTGGTTGGACCAGTGGGCACTAATGATTAAGACAACTTGAGGGCATTTGCAAAAATTGAACTGGGATGATAACTCCCGATTCAGTGCTGTGCATCTAAAATACATATGAATTGTAAGTAAATGCTCAAAACCCACTCAGTAAAAGTTGAAGTTCAGCCAAGGTTAGCTCACTAATGCATCAGCTTAGTCTTGTAGTGCACCCCCTCAACACTATCCCACTCTGACTTCTGCCTTGAGTGGAGGTGTCATTGGGAAAATCTGATCACAAATCAGAGCTAAAGTTGCAGCTAGCACCAGAGATCAGCACGTGGGAAGAGTGAGATGGAGTGCGAGTGATGCTGATTGCAGGCAAGCTTACATACTCTTCCTACAAGAGGACCACTGATGCATTTTTAAATAGTGAAGGTACTGAAACACTAGGGTGATGATTAAGTCTATACTGACTAAAACATTTAGATCCAAAATGTAAGCTGCTACTAGTAAGCTTGTAAACTATTACAGATGGTGCATTATTCTTGTTGTCTTTTTGGACAAAGAGAATATGCCAAATGATTTTTCTGTATTATGGCCCAGAAGCATCAGATGGAAGGATTATCAAAGTTGGAGAGCGAGTGGCAAGAAGTGCTGGCAGAGTAACAAACGGGCTGCTATGAAGATACAAAACATGTGTGGAATGCAGGAGGTTAAGCTTAGTTCACTTGTACTGTGGAAGGAAATCCACCTTCAGCTTTTACTTCAGGCCACACCACTGTGAAAGCTCCAAAACATAAGAGCTTACATGTCAAATAGCGAAGGGTATACAAAATGTATGTTTCACACACCCAGAAGTACTACATCAAAATCTGCAAATGTCATAACATGTTTAGGTGACAATCACACATTAAAATTAAAATTAACTTAATAAATAGCTTAAATTATGTTGATAAAATAAGATGTTTTTCCCCAATGCCTATAACACAAACTATCTGTTACATATTACTGGAAATAACTACAATTCAGTATTAGAGTTGTAGTACTTGAGTCCAGTCTCTTGAGAGCTGTCTCGACGTCAAACTCATTTGGAATCGGTCTGGGGTAACCTGGACTCAAAAATTGCTGTCAAGAGCAGCTACGTAATGCTAATTTCTAAACAGAAATTATTAGTTTCTCTACATGCCCCAATAATACCTTGCACTCAGATTGGCTGGTGTGGAAAAATACGTTTTTGCTCTTCCTCGCAATAAACAAATTTTATTTTGAATAGTCTGACGTTAAGATTGTAAGGGTCTGCTCACTTGCTTTACTTTATAATGTCTGCAAAATCTGTAAATATTATTATAATATTTTCACATTTAATAATTAAACTGGCATCAACATCATTTAAAGTAACATTGCCTTAGTTTGGCTGAGGTTATTATAGAACAATAATTAATAAAACGTTTTAGTACATGTACTTATTGCCGTATTTTACAATTTGGATATAATGAAATATATTACTTATAAATATGTACAATGAAAGTACAATTAATTAGCAATTTTTGTTTTTATGTCATCTTGTTTGATGAAAAAATATCTTTAATTTGGTCTTGACAACAACACTATTTACCATACAAGCAACCATGTTCTTTTTTGTCCTTGAAATCATGTACTGTATAAGGAACGTAAAAGGCTTGCCTAAAGGGAAATATTATTCTTATTGTATAGTAATTTTAGTTATAGTAATTTTGTATTGCATTTTTACTGCATTCATAATAGTGTTTAATTTTTTTTTTACGGATTTCATTAAGGAATTCCCAGCACAACTATTGCCAATGTATACCAGCATTTGCTAATAACTGTGCAGAGCCTTGACACAATTTTAAATATTTGTATAATATGCTGGCATTGAGAGCCATATGATTTATTTACTTAGACCTTAGCATAGAGTGGAGGACAAAATTCTCAAACCGCTAGTAAATGTGCTTCTATTTCTGCATTTTCTTCATATTTAAAACAGTGTATTTTATTACTAGTCATGTTTTTAATGATTTAAAGTTAAAAGGCTAAATCTTACTAAACCCCATCATTTTAAATTCATTAGTATTTAGTCTGTACCACCTTTACAGTAATTGCAGCATACACAGAAGCTGGCATGGAATATAAAGGCTTGTGAAAAATCTAATGATCCATGTTATCCCAGCATGATCTGACAATTTTCCAAAGAGCTCCCCGTGATGCTACTGAATGCTAGGTTTCTATTTTCAACTGCCATCTAAATGCTTGATAATCGTTTAGGACAGAGAGACATACATAAGATGAATATTCCAGTGATTCAACCTCTTACTCAAACTATTACTGTACTATTACAAACTGTTCTCCAAATAACACAGAAGATATAATGTGATAAACATTATTAATGCGGTTCTTTTAGCAAAATAATTGTGCCTATAGTAAAATCAAACACTGTGGTAAGTAATGAAAACAATAATACGGCAGTACCTTGGATCTCGTCATTAATTTGCTCCAGAAAACAACAAGTACCAAGCTAATTTTTCCCAAAAGGAATATCATAAATTCAATTAAACTGTTCCAGACCACCAGAAAATCCACAGTGTATAAAGCATTATGTGCATTAACTAAGATGTATTGGACAGGTGCTCTCTGATTTACGATAGGTTTATAATCCAACAGATCCATTATAATTTAAATGTATCATATCATTGCAGAACTTATGAGCTCAGTGCTCCAAAATCTCATGTAATTTAGTGAGTGGAGTAAAAGTGAAAAGTAAAAGCAAAACACTTACTTGGTTCCTTTCAGTTGGCTGTCATCAATAACCTTTTTTGGACCCATGGGGACATACTCGCACAAAGAATACAGTACTGTATATGTAAAAATAAATAACAACACAAGAAACACAGCAGAAACTCCTCACTAAGCAAGACTTATTATAAATCATGAATTGAGTCGCAGCTCAACTCAGCTTAAGTCTAAGCAAGTGCAGAAAATACCAAACAAATGACGAGAACCAAGACAAATTGTCCTACTCAAAATGTGGCCAGAACCGAATTCAATAAATTATGAGGTGGTTAGAAAACAGAGGTATCACTGTATTTACATTTTAGTGTTTGAGACAATATTTTGGACAATAAGGAATATGTACATGTGTGTAGGAATACAATATGTACTCCTAATCCAGACATTTTTAGAGAACACTCACTTAAATACCACTTTGGTTTGGTGTCTTTGCCTTCTGATGTTTGCCATTTGATTTCACCACAGTCAAGACTTACTGTTACTGTTCATAAACACCTACATACTGGGGTTAGTGATATCACCCAGATTTTATGACATGGTTAAGTAAACATTACGACTTACTGCAATCCATAAAAATAACAATATACCGTTTAAATCAATGTTATTTTTTTACTATTTGGTATCATCATGTTCAAGGTAAAAACAGATAAAGAGACAGGACGTTCAGTTCAGAATATAGATAAACAGTCTCACACTAAGCAGGTTTGATAGTCTGCTGTCCTAAAAAAACTGGATGTACTTAAAGCTGGGAAAATGAGAAATAATCCTCCCAAAAGTTCAAAGAATTGTAGTGCTAATCTGGAGTTATGCAGAAAATTGATACATTGTGGCCAAATTACCCGTTCTGCTCTGAAGCGGAAGACTTCAAACACTAAACTTGTGCCTGACTGAACATAAAAGATATATGGAAATTGCTCAATTTGACTTACCACCAAAACCACCCTTTTGAGTGTCAGTGAGACTCAAGTGAAGTACATTATCAAATGATCACTGACTGATTTCAATTAAATAGCTGTCTTTTAAGGTCTTTATTATACAAGCCTTGAACCAGCAGGCAGCCAGACCATCTTTTGTTATATATATATTTAATTGACAGAAACAAATGCTCTACGATGTCAAACTGACATGAGGTCCCTAGCCTGATGTCTCTGGTTTCACAGAAAAACAAGCACTCTCAAAGAACAGCAGAGCAGCGATGCTCTAAACAAGTCCATAACGCTGGCCTAATGACTACAGAAAGATTACATTGATTTAATTATATATTACATATTAGTGACTTAAACTGGTATTTCTACCATTATAAATAATTATGTAATGTTACAAATAAAACAGCAGTTCATTCCTCACAATCTGATTGGATGAGATAAGATCTGATGATTCTCTTTCACACCAAAAAGGTATTACTTCTTTGACGCATTGCTAATTAAAAACAAGCTTTATGCACACAAACATAACTAAACAGAAAATTTGTACTGTTTGTACTATTGTAAAATAACACAAATTAAATTCTTAATAGTAGTACACTTTTCCCTTTCATCTTTGCTTATTTGCACTTTGTATTTCAAACTTAAGCTATATATACACATATGCATGTATATAAATATGCCTTTTTAGCATACTGTCTTAAACAGGAACAACACAAGACAGGATGTCAATCCCAAACGCCAATGAACCCCCACAACTCTGGAGACATCCAGACTTCACACCAAGTCCTGAACCAAACCTGGGATGCTGGAGCTGTGAGGCGACCGTGCCAAGAGCTGTGGTACAGCACAAACCCAGGTTTCTTCCAAAATGAACCCTGACCACAATATTATTCTCCAGTCTCCAGACATAATAATCATTTACCAAATCTGCATTATTGGCATAATACAGACAAAATGCAATTTGGTCAACAAGGCTAAGTCTGTCACTTAATTCATCAATTTATTTAATGTCTTTTCATCATTGGCTATTCATGACAGGAGTATGGTTACATCAATACTAGTCAGATACATTCGTACTGGAGGCAATTTATTTATTAAACCAGCTAATGCAGTGCACGTTTTAGTATTAGATGGAATTAAACCTGCACTGCAACAGGGAGGGCATGCAAAGTCCAGAGTAGGGATCCAACCGGGGCTCTTGTGTCAACTGCATTAACCACTTGTGCCACCGGGCTGCCCTGACTGTCATATCACAGTTTCATGTTGTTTATCTTTACATCCCATTCATGCATCACATGACTGGTTGAAAAAAAGATTTTTGACAAATTTGAACATAGTGAATTTGCTTGCTTAGTGAAACTGAAACACCTTGCAGCCAATCTTAAGAAGTGACAGTGCAATACTGAACAGCTGATGCAGGTCAATCAACCACTGCTTCTTATCAGAGCATTATTTAGACTAACAAATGATTTAATAAACAGGTGGCACCAGTGTAATCGCCAACTACAAAACTTTATCACACAAACAGTTCTGTCCCATTGCAACACATTTAGAAAGCACTGTGCTGACTAAAGAAAACAGTAGTCACTGCTATGAAACATCTTCAGACATTCCAGTGTCCAGCAGATATCCACACAAAAGCATCTCTGGGCTCCATAATGAACAGTTAGTTTTCTCTCAAAGTTCCATTTTGAAGAGATGAAGACTTCGTCCATTTTCAGTTTGTTTAGATGGGCCAGAGAAAAGAAGAACTAAAAAAACGCTCCTGATGAACAGTTGCACGTGCTAATAGGACTGGGAGTCATATAGAAGGCAATGGCATCACACATCACATATTTTCTATAGTGTTCTGTAATTGTGTTTGTTTTCTTAAAGTCAGTTAGAAAAACAAGCTTTTTGTAAATTACCTTAGTCTTGCGTAGATAACTTAGCCATTTGCATCATAAAGTCCAGTTTCTTAAGAACCTTCTTAAGAATTTCTTTCTGGAGTTGCAAGAGTTTCATACTGGTCAGTATTTATGTCTCCCTTTCATACGTCAAGTTTCAAATATAGAGTGATCCATCAGCAGGCCCCACATATCCGACAGCAATGAGGATAACATCAATGAGAGTCCAGATTCCCAATCCTCCAAAACTGAAGAGCTTGCCCAGTCCTTCTCGCCACTGCCCCAGATAGAAGCGGTCAGCTCCAAATCCACCCAGAGTAATGCTGCATAAAACAAAGTGCAATTACATTTCATGTCTAGTCTTTGTATTATAAATGCAATATATTATTTGATTGCAATAAATCTGAGCTTATAAAGTACAAGTCAGTTATCTCATTCTGTATTTCCTGTTTGTAATTCCACAGTTATGTAATAAATGTTACCTAATCAAACTTGACTAAACCCAGAAATCAATAAAACACTGCATGGCTTGTCAGTCAGGTAATGAGAACAAACATGGGGGCTACAACAATTTATTTTGTTCTTATTACAGTGGACAGCCAACATCCTTACTTCTCCAAAAATTGGAACACTTGGTCATATTACATGTTTTGTTTATATATTGAAAAATTAAAGGATATTTCAAAATAAAAATTCCATAATTGAAAAACTTGAATTTTGGTCAGATAATAGGCTTGGGTAGTTAATAAATATTACTGAATATTGTGTTAATTTGGACTAATGTATTATTAAAATGATCTTTTTTTCCACTAATAGTAGTACATGGTTTGATTTTTTTTTTTTTTTTTTGGTAAATACTTTGTTAATGTCCAAGCTTCTCTGCAACTTTAGTTAAGGCCAGTGTTCCATAGCACCTGTGCTGAGAGACTTCATTGCGGTAACTCTGTTTATTTGGTTTTATTTAATCCCTTTCTTATATGTTTATATAAGCTATTAATGAATGAAGGTTATTGTTGCACTGCCATCTGAGGGATCCAAGGTCACTAGATCATAGTTTACTTCAGTTTAGGCTTGCACCCTCTTGATATTATGCAATGTAGCACATGTTGCTTTTAAACAATAATTTCAATTATTTTCTCACATATTGACAAACTGGAGATCCTGTGCCCATCTTTGCTCCTCAGATGTTTGTGGAAACCACCAAATCATAATTATTACCACCTGCTGACATCATCTGTTTTTAAATCATAAACGTCATTACTAGTCCACTTTGCCACTGTTCGAAATATTTTGGAATGGGTTACAATGCAGGACTGGATGTTTATTAACAAATGAAGCGGACCAAAACATGGCATATTTTGGGTTCATAATGTCTAAAAATGAATTAAAAGTCAAATTATGAACTTTTAAAATTTGTATTTTCCATACTTCCCCAATATATTCTGATTTAGGGTTGTAAGTGACAATTTGTTGACAAAAGCAAACGGTCTATACTGTCTAACAATCATTAGCTAATTTAGCCTGACAACTCTAGTGTCATAGAACACATTCACTGGAAACAAATTAAAATGTAACAATAATTTAACTACAACAATTTCTGAGCTCAATTAATGACTATCATTACATAATTATATGATTTTATAAGACATTCCAGATAGTAACAAGGCTACAATGTAAATACACAGCTCACACAAATTAGGATATATTTAATTTTGGGATATTTGAAATACTCCCTAATTTTTGTGAGCAGTGTATATAAGTCAGTTAAAAACTATTTAAGCCTCTGCAATGGTCACATGTTGTTCCTCCAAACACACTGCTCCAAAGCACAAAAATACAGTTAATCGTGATAAATCTTCAAATGATACTAATTAAAAGTAGTTCACCACTAGCCCAAACACAGATGCCCTTTTACTGTGAATTAATTAAACTTATGTACAGATTATACTGCCAGCTGTGCTTTGGAGTGTCCATCCATAATGACCAATTCATCTTTTAAGCAATAGAAATGCAGGATAATTAACCAATACTTAATATTTCCATTCATTATGGAATTTTCACTTCTATATACTACCCTCCAAGTACCACCCTCCTATGTGCTGTTACCCTCCTATTTTTATTGTCCGTCTTATTAACTGTAAAGAACTAAGGCCATATCTTGATTACCTGAGTGTTAGTGCTGTAGACCATTTGTATCCTCCAGTCCAATTGCAAAACAAGCGCTTCTGAAATTCCCTTTTTCCTATTCAGATAAGGCAGACAAAAAATATCAACTTTCCATAAATATTATTGTTATTTGGCACTATACATTAAAAACAAAAAGACAGAGAGTCAAAAAAGGAAAGAGTAAAAATACACAGGGGTTGAATACACTGCTCAAAACAATTAGGGGGTATTTTTCAAATGAATATGAAGTAAATAAAAAAGAAGCATTTTATATTACTTCATTAAACCAGATCATCAGAAAAGCAAATGAAAAGTCAAAGAAAGTTGTTTGATTACGTAAAACTCAATTATTGTGAATGAGTATCAAGTGATATATTCATGAGGGTGAATAGAAGCATGCCAAACTGGATGAGAGTGCCACATATTGACTGTTCAGTAGGGTGTATGGTCACCCAAAACTCCCAAACACACTGACAGTGATGGGCATAGACAAGATCAGATTGTCCAGCAGTTCTTTTGGGATCCTTTTTGCATTTATTTTGAAATATCCCCTAATTTTTATGAGCAGTGCATTCTACCTTTTATAACTGTCACACACTTATAACACTGAAATGTGGAAGTGGGACCAATTTTACACAGCAATTTTGTAAACACATATTTGCAGTTTCATGCCTTATTCTGAAACGAAAGTCTTCTTCTGCATGCTATTCGAAAAACACCAGTGCATCTACGCTACATATTATACTTTACATTGTAAACATTTTTTTTGCTGTGCTTTCTTCTAAAGGTAAATTCAGTTCAGCTCACATAACAAATAAATAAAAGCTTCTGAAAGTGGAACACAATACAAATGCTGCATTACAGCTGAATGAATAGATCTGCCTCCGGCTGTCCTGGAATATGTCTGAATCAAATCAAAATAATGCACGCTAAGAATGTGCAGTACAAAGTGGACCAATATACTGTAGCTGCATTACTAGAGATATGGAAGTGCTCTACTGAAAGGAGAAGAGGTGACCTGTATTCCTGGGGTTTTTTTTTTTATATCCCACCCAGCACTAGCTTCAGATATTTATTAATCATCAATCAGAAGTATCTCGGTCTGTAAAACTCGCCTCTTTAATAAAGACATTAAGAAAAATAGAAAGAAATGGATCAGACATCCAGACTGAATTTAGGTCAACCAAAAGAAGATTTTTTTTCTGCCCGTTTGTTTGATTTTGTTCAACATCGGTTTCAGCATCAATGGCTATTTAACAACAGACACAGGAATCATTGATACACAAGGTTACATTAAACCTAGTTGTACATATTGGACTTTGACTGAGAGTGGAAAGTCGACACAGGTAGACTCCAAGGTCAGGATCAAACAGTGGCCGCTGGAGCTGTGAGGCTATATAATCACTCAAGTAATCATAGTGCTAAAAACAATACACGTTTCTACTCTGCCAATGAAAACTGTTTTTATTTAACCCAATTCTAATAATAATAATAATCATCATAATAATAATAATAATAACAACATGCATCATTAGCCAAGCTATTATACAAGCTTCGGACTCTTCATTCATGTACCTGTTCAAATGCTTATTAGCCCAAATATCTCATCAACCAATCACAATGCAGCAAGTCAATGCATTTAGATATGTCCACATTGTATATATTGACCTGCTGAAGTTCAAACTGAGCGGAAGGTGGGTGATTTAAGTATCGCTGAACGAGGCATGGTTGTTGGTGATAGGCAGGCTGGGCTGACTGACTTACTGGGATTTTCAGCCATCACAAGACTGTTCAGACTGGTTCAAGTTGATAGAAAGATGATGATAACTCAAACAATGATTCAATACAACCAAGGTATTCAGAAAAGCATCTGCAAATTCACAAATCAAACCTTGATGCAGATGAGCCACAGCAGCAAATCACCACATCACTGTCAGATTGGACAGACAACTAAAGCTACAGTTTGCATGGGCTCAAGCATGATTGGGCAACTGAAGAGGCTCGATTTCAGACGGCAGGATCAATATTTGGCATAAACAACCTAAAATTGTGGATCCATCCTGTCTTATCAATGGCTCAGGCTGCTGCTGGTGGTGGAGTTAATAGTGTGATATTTTCTAGGCACACTTTAGGCACCTTAATACCAATTGAGTATTGTTTAAACACCACAGTCTACCCAAATATAGTTTCTGACTATGTCCATTTCTTTATGATCACAATGTATCATCTTCTAACAACCACGTCACACAGCTCAGTTCATCGCCAACTGATTTCCTAAACATGATGATGAGCTCACTGTACTCAAATGGCCTGCATTGTCACCAGAGCTTGGTTCAATAGAGTTCCTGTGGGATGTGGTGGGACAAGAGGCCATCAGCTGACAAATCTGCAGCAACTGCGTAATGCCATCATGTCAATACGGACCCAAATCTGTGAGGAATGTTTCCAGTACCATTCTGAATCTATGCCATGAAGAATTAAAGCAGATTGAAGGCAAAATGAGTAGTAACCCAGTGCTAGCAATATTTTTAAAAACGTGGCTGGAGAGTGTATATAACATTGATCATATTTCCGAAAATGTCAAGTTGTTTTACGTCACTGTTTTTTTGTTAAGCTCCCCTTGTGTCAATACATCTAAAGTTAACACTGTAAGGAAACGAGTAGCTCAATAGCGAGACCTATACATGAGCCATCTACAATATGAATGCATTTATGTCAACGTTAAGCCAATCAATACTTTATGAATATGAACAAAATTGATCCTGTAGCTATTCTGAAGCTTGTGTAAGATTTAAAAGTGCAGCAGAAGTTCATTAGGGAGATAAAAGATCACAGTAAGAAGGAACATGAAACCTGTAAGAGTTTTCCGAGTCAGTAGAAGCCTGGTTTTGTTTATTAACAGAACATAGTCAGGTAACAGAATTGGAAAACACACCCACTATTCTACACTGTGCCACATTTGAAGCAGTGTAAACCACTGCAAGAAACGTAAAACATTCAATTTGTATTTTAGCACTGGCAAACAAGCAGAACAGGAAAATGTGGCTCTGTCCTCACATGCAACCTTTACGTGTTAATGCTCCTTTCTAAATCCATACCTAAGCAGTTTACATGATCCAGCACTTCACAGGTGGTGCTGTAGCGTTTTCGGGGACAGGACACAGTCATGCAGGTGGTGGAGATGTTGCACCGGTACTGAGATGGATCAAGTTGCCAGCAGAACTGACAGATCACAGTCAGGTTAAAGATCTTTTGTGGCTGTTTCAAGTCATCCTATGAGATTACATTGCAAACAGAGCATATACATTTACATTTCCAGCATTTAGCAGACGCCCTTATCCAGAGCGACTTACAACTCATACAGTCTTACAATCCAAGCAATGGTGGGTTATGGGTCTTGCTCAAGGACACAACTGTGGCAGCTTGGCAGAGGTGGGATTTCAACCCTGGACCTTCAGGTCCAGAGTCCAGTACCTTAACCGCTAGGCTACCACAGTCTCCCCAGAGCAGGGATCAAAATGGGCTAACTTTATATATGTAACTTTTAAAATGAACACCCTGATTCAATTTTTGCATGCATTTCAGTATTTATATCCAAAAGATGTAAAAGCACGTTCCCCCATAAAATTAGCTGCTTCCAATAACAGCAGCATGATTCAAATGCATGGCATATAAAAACAGACGCAGCTTATGGCTACAGTTAAACAGCATATACAGTTAAATAGCTCAAAAGCTTGCAAAACCACACAAAAAAGGGAAGGAATTTAGGTTTTATTGACAACTTCAATGGCAATATAATTGGCCTATTACGATGTATTGACCGTTTAGGTTTTTTACATCAGGTGTTGTTGTTCCACACGTGTTAGAAAGTGTAGGATTCTTTCTGGGGGTGTACATTTGAAAACGCTAAACTCAAACATCAATGTTTTCAGCATCAGAAAAATAATTTATTAATTTATCCATTTATTCATTTATTTACTTTGTTATTCACTTGACCCATTACAAGATCGCCAGAGAGCCAGCGCCTAACCGGCAGCACAGGGCGCTAGTTAGGAACAACGCCAATCCATTGCAGGCCACTCACACGCTCACATGCACACTAGGGCCACGTTAGAGACACCTATCATGCATGAGACCTCTCCCCCTAGGGATTGAACCCAGGACCTTCTCGTTGCGAGGCGACAGTGCTTCCAACTGAGCCACCATGCCACAGTAAGGAATTATAGAAGATATAAACAGATAAATATACAAAATATAACTGTACTTTTGAGGCATACACACCAGACAGTGCACGCCCGCCTTGACGTTGCAGGTAAAATTGCTTTGTTTGCCGTAGCTGCAGTTGTGATGGTAAGCACAGGTGAAGCAATCAGCTGGTAGTTTGGTGCACAGTCCTCCACTAGGACACTTGGCTGTGTAATTTTCAACTTCAGTGTGAGCCACTGATAGGAAATAAAATAATCATGTCTTTGTTTATTGTCACAGTCACACACATACAAGAGGAACACAAAATACAACAGAGGACAATAAACAATACACACTTGTTTTGTGATTTGAATAGGACAAACAGATGAAACTAGCTTAAATGTTAAAAGTTGCG
The DNA here is from genome assembly GCA_034780255.1 of Parotocinclus maculicauda. Lineage (NCBI taxonomy): Eukaryota > Metazoa > Chordata > Actinopteri > Siluriformes > Loricariidae > Parotocinclus > Parotocinclus maculicauda. The sequence goes on along the minus strand of JAUZSU010142139.1, from coordinate 1,010 downwards.
TTGGAAACATTTAATTAGTTCTATATACTTTCAGGTCATCTCACTTTAGAGTGCCACAACTACAGCTCCAGTACTACAGCCAGACATTAACACACACTATCGCTGTGCTAAAAATGATCACGACAACCAGTTTTATTACACCAAGCCAGTTTTTGCTGTTTCTCAAGGAAGGAAAAGCGTATCGAAGCCGTGATGCCAGCTTGCTCATTAATTTGTATAATATACCAGGCATACTGGATGATTCATGTTTCTGGTAAGCTTTGATTTATTTTGATATTTCTTGTCTGTTCAAAGGTTTTACTTTTTAATTAAGCTAATTTCACAAAATCAACCACCAAAAAATAAGAGGTCAGGGTTTGGAAAAGATTAGAGTGGATTAAGTGGTTGAAATCTCCAGGAGCTGGTGACATTGTCCTATTACCAGCCCTGACACAAACAAAAAAGCTACACTTTTTGTACTTAAAAAGACACAAACAGTCAAACAATCAAAGGGTTCAGAATTTAATAGTAAAAGCCTAGTAGCCAAAGCCAAGAAATACATACATAACTCCCACAGCCAATAAACAAGTTAATTAACACAAAAGTACTTATGGTCTTCTAGTCAAGTGAACACAATTTTGGATTGTAATATTTTATTTTGTTGAGAATTCTCTTAAAATATGAAACATTAGATGGTAGCTGCATCCATGCTGCTTATTAAATTGAACTCATCTTAGGCTCTCAAACACTGTTATATAATCCTGCCTACCTGGGAATGCTATGCCTCACAGGCAGCAAGCTATACAGTAGCTGTACTATAAAACGTCTTTATACCTTACCTGATGATGATGGCAGCATAGTTGGACTCACTATGGACGAGCTATGAGGAAGTGTCCGAGCAGGTTCTTGAGCCACAGGTGCAGAACCGAGGTACCCTGTTAGAAAAAGTACACAGGCAATTATACAAGAACGAGTTGGAACTATTGTATTACAAGTCATGAGGTGTTGCAGGACTTTTCCCCACATCTTTC